>JAXCGZ010000214.1:0-5000 GCA_037179515.1 Halocaridina rubra
ACAGTTTTTATATTCCTTCATGGTTATGACAGAGTGGATAGGGATCGATATTTTTATATGGCTGGCACTAGCAATAAAAATTATAGTTTGAAGCTTCGTAAGAAAACTTCTTTGCAGGATGCAGGGAAGAACTTTTTTTTTTTTTTTTAGTGTAAGAGCAGTTGATAAATTGAATTCGATAAGCAAGGAGGGAGTTAATGCTAACTCAATCCATAGTTTTAAGGCCAAGTATGATAAGTGTCATTGAGTACAAAAATGGAACCAAGCAGGAGACAGAGAGTTACGACCAAGTGGCTATTTCCCGTAAGAACAATTAGGTTATTACAATTATGTCAATAGAGAGAGAAAAAATGAGGGAAATTCCAAGTTGATGAGCCTGTGAGAGACGCTATACTACTGTCTTCATCAAATAAATATTATACACAAATGATAAGCAGTAATATGGAAAAAAAATATTGGGAAGTCTGT
The DNA here is from genome assembly GCA_037179515.1 of Halocaridina rubra. NCBI lineage: Eukaryota > Metazoa > Arthropoda > Malacostraca > Decapoda > Atyidae > Halocaridina > Halocaridina rubra. Next base: position 469 of record JAXCGZ010000214.1, read on the forward strand.
TAAACAAGTGTTCCTGTTTTACGTCACGGATTCCCTTTTCAACCAAGAGCTAGGACGGTTGCCTTCTTGCGAAGGATTTGTTTTGGCAGATGCAATCGTTACCCTGAGTGCATGTCCTTGCTAACCTCAGACCGCGACGGGGCGCGAATCCTGGACCTGACGCCTCAGAGTCACGGACGCTACCGTTTGAGCTACGGCGACTACTCTGTTAAACAGGTCTATCGCGAGTTATATTATAACTTAACTTCTAAAGCAAAATAAAATAAAGAGAGATTAAGAAAGACACGTGCAAACAATTTAGACAACTACAATCATTAGACAACCCATTGAATAAGATATTATGGAAAGATAAACAAATAATATGATGATTCAAAATACGAAAATGTAATAGGCAACCAATTACCCACAAAGTTAGGGGGTATCAGTGTCAAAGAACGTTAAATGAACTGTCAAAACCATATTCCTGAATCACTTTTAACATTCCAATATCTCAGCTGTCAGTTTTTTATTTCTTTCCTCGAATATATTCGAAGTAATATCGACTCGTACAATACTATTCCATTTACGAGTCCCATTTCAGCAGAAGGCTTTTAGTGTTTACGGGAAATAGGCTTGGCATAAAAAATAGCAAAATTATTCCATTATTTTTGTCTTGATATTCTTCCACTCGCTTCAAAGTTCAGTGTATACAAACTGAAGTAATGTATTGTCTTGGAAAAGTAAAACCACAGTTATCTGTCTGATTAGGAAGCTTAACTGGCAAGAAATAAATCATTTAAAATAAAACCAAAAGCATGGACACTGAAAGTCATCTTGCAATCACAAAAACTTATTTTGTATCTATTTTAGACTGCTGTAAATAACAAATAAGAATTTCAAAATATGGCTGCTGTAAGTGTAGAAGACAAGAAGGAATACTATGAAGAATAAGAAAGATGGGCACTCTTACAGATGTAAACGATAGTGCGTGTGTTACGCTCTTCTTTAATCGCATTATTTCAATGTTTTAAATTGCAGTACCACTGTTAAACATTAAGAATTTAGAAATAATGTGTTCTGCTTTGGAGTATGAGTGTACAACATCATAATTTCAACTATAGCAACATTATCTTTTATGTGAAGACGCTTTTATTTTAAACTCTCCTTCGCCGCATGCGCAGTAGTGCTCTGGTGACATTTAAGTGACGTTTCATCTCAAGTGACTAATCATGGAGAACAACAACGAAGTTACAACTCGGTTAAATGACCAGCTCGGTGACGACCTTATTTTGGATAATCCAAAAAATATTTGAGCAAATTCACTAAAAGTCAACTAAAGAAATACTGCATACAAAGGGACTAACGGTGATCTGGGTCACCAAACCTGAAGTCATAATCTGATTCTGGAAAATGTTACGAGGTGTAATCCATCCAAGAGCCCAATGACTTAGATTAAATGAGAGATGAAATAACACTTTCTCGTCGATTTAAGGCTTTTGTGAGGGAAACAAACTCTAAATCTGTGTCTTTAAACTCACAATTACTGTTAAAGATTAAAGAAATAGAATCCCTGAGGACAAACCTGAAAATAGCTGAAGAACACATTCACTTTTTATCAGCTACTCTTTGCTAAATAGAAGTACCAAATCAAATCACTGAGTGAGAGCCTAAAAGTCCAAACAACAAAATATTGCTGATTTGGGGATTCAAATATACAAAAAAATTAAGGAAAGCGATATGGGAGGTAATTTTTTTTTTATGAGTGACATATGGACAGGCAAAAAACTTCCCTCATCAATAAAGGCCCGGGCACGAGATATCATTAAGACGAAGGAAAAGGAAAAGGTTATGGACAAGGTAGAGATGAGGTAATGATACACAAAGGAAAAGGACAGACTGAAAATAAGTCAAAGTACTGAATACCTAGAGATATGGAGGATTAGGCGTTGAGATGACGATAGATCAGCTTTTTGAAGGAAGATAGGTTATACAAATTTGGATAGACAAAAGGAGGAAGAGAGTTCCAGGGTCAGGAGGTAGATGGGAGGAAGCAGTCACTGCACCGACCAATCCGCGAGCTACAAATCTCCACATTGTACTTGTGAGACGAGGCCACTTAGCAAGTGTTACGCTGCCTCGGCAGTGGGGGAGGGATGCAACTCGCCAACTCATCACAGCAATTATGAAAGCAGTAGCGATAGAAAAGAGAAAGGGATGATACTTTATGGAGAAAAGAAAGAGAATCCAGTTTAATAGTAAGAGAAGGATCATTAATGAGTCTGACTGCCTTAGAGTCAACCCTATCAAGGAGGTAAGTATAAGAAGAAGCACCCCAGATGTGTGAGCATTATTCTGACCAGGGTTAGATAAAACCTTTATGTGCTTTAAGTAACTATAAAAAGGAAAAGTAATGCCAATTTTTTGAATGTAATTTTAGAAATTTGGAGTGTGTGATTCCTCCAAGACAAGTTATAGGCTATGCGGATTCCTAATATGTTGATAGATTTAAGGGGATATATTTCGCTAGTTTCGAAGACAATAGGGCTATCAAGAGGAGAAGAAGATAATGAGATATTCAGAAACTGTGTCTTGGAGGCATTACATTTAACTAAATTTCTGGTGCCTCACTCAGATGCCCTCTGTAAAGCAAAGTTGAGAGTAGAAGAAAGAGTGATACGAGACTGATTAGGAGTAGCTGATTAAGGTTGTGTAGAAAAGGCAAACGGTGAGTGAAGGGTAGAATCTTTGGTAAAGGCATGCAGAAAAGAGTAGGTGAAAGAACAGAGCCTTGTGGAACACCACTGGTAACAGGGAATGGGCTAGATGTTGCACCGTCAACAACTACAGATCTAAAACGGTCAGAAAGAAAACTAAAAATCAGAGAACAAAGAGAAGGGGTAAAGCCATAGGCAGGGAGTTTGGCCAACAGAGCCTTGTGCCAGACTCTGTCAAAAGCCTTAGAGATATCGAGGGCGACGACAAAGGATTCCCCATAGTTCCTGAGAGAAGATGACCATACATGAGTAAGATAGGATAGGAGGTCACCAGTGGATCTTTTCTTGTGGAAGCCATACTGGTGATCGGAGATAAGTGGGTTAAATTCAAGACATTTCAAGAAGTGAACATCGAGCAAAGTTTCTATAATTTTAACCATAGAAGAGGTTAGGGCAATAGGTCGGTAGTTTGAAGGAATAGAGCGGTCACCCTTCTTAGGAACATGTTGAAGTAGAGCATGATTCCAAGATGAAGGATAGATACTGGTTGAGAGAATGAGGCGAAAAAGACAGCAAAGAACGTGAGCCAGATCATCTGTAAACTCCTTAGGGAACCTTGCTGGGGTACCATCGGGACCAGAAGGCATGTTCATTTTTATTAAGCGAATAACCTTATGATATTTGCGTGAAAAAAGGATAAGGGAGGGTATAGGGTTAAAGAGGGGTAAATATTGAGGAACAGGTGTGCTGGAATAGTTTATGGAAGAGTTTGCAGAAATATGAGAGCCAAAGAATGTGGCTTTGTCATGGAACCATCAGAACCATATAGAATAATAAGCTCTACTCCAGAGGCTAATTTTGATCTCTTGACATCTTGTGTGACAGAAAAGCTATCATATGAACTACATGAGTGCTTAATTTGCTAAGACAGCAAGATCTATGTCAGAAGGATAGCAGTGTAAATAAAACTTTTGATAAATTATGAATGCTGGTTTCTTCATTTAATTCTAAAAATGAAAATGTCAAAATCGGTGTGTGTAAACTTGCTCCTACTGCTCTTGGTGATGAAATGAATGAAGAACTTTCAGATATCAATGCAAATCTAGTTGATTGGTGCTCAAGATATGGTGTATCCATTCTTAGCAATGAACTCTATTTTAAGCTAGGAACAGGGGAGATATATATAAATTGCTTTGAGTACAATGAAGGCTCTCCTCTTCAGCTTTCAAGAACTGGTGCTGTTAGACTCTTAGAAGTATTAGGATTTTTTTTTAAATATTTAGTACTCAGTACTTAATGAAAAACCTTTATAAGAAGAACATCCTGTCGAAAACTGAAAAGCATGAAGAAATGAAATGCAGGAAAGTTACTCATAAAAGCATTCTCTCAGTCTGAATAATGATATGGAAGTGTGTGGTTGGGACAAAACTCAAAGGGACTTTGATACTTATAGAAGCAGATCAAATCGAGATTGGAGCTCGCAAAGAAGAAACAACATCCATTATTAAAATTGGTCTGCCAAGTAAATGTGACCATCTGTCAATCAGTCTCACTATAGCTATGGTGCACCCATAACAGCTCTGAAAAACATTCGATGAGCCTGTTACAACTGTGGTGAACTGAACCACTAGGAGAGTCGCTGCAGATTTGAACATATGCAATGATGCCGAAATTATCACTAATTGGGACACAAAAGTAAATTCTCAATAGGTTTTAGGAACCTGGCAAAGAACATCAAGCTATCTAATGTAGTGTATCTGATGGAAAACAATGTACTAAAGTACTAAGCAAAATCTCTGGGACCATGAGTGCAAGTAAGCAAATAGGAATCTCAGCCAA
>JAXCGZ010000214.1:10000-12500 GCA_037179515.1 Halocaridina rubra
GGCAAGAAGGTTAAATGATGAAAGAAATGAAGAAGAGAAGAAAAATTTTCGTTACAGAATACTTCCAGACAAAGGGGAGATAAAGAAGATAATGACAGAAGATCAGGGGATGGGGCCTCATTAAGATTGTTATACACAAATGCTGATGGATTAGCTGGTAAGGCAGTAGAATTAAAAGATAGGATTCACAAAAGTAAGGCAGATATAGTAGCAATTACAGAGACTAAGTTGAGTGAGGACATAAACAGTGTCACAGTTTTTCCTAAGGGCTTCAGAATACTAAGGGTTGAAAGATCTGAGAGGACTGGTGGAGGGATAGCACTGCTCATAAGTGAGAGGATTCAAGTTGAAGAAATAAACTTGGCTATAGAAAGTGAGTTCAGGGAATTTCTTGTTGCTCGCATAAATACTGGGTCAGAGAGCATTATAATAACTGTTGTATACAACCCACCAAGGAACCAAAATAGGCTTGAAATTTATGAGGAAAGTCATATAGGTACGATTGAAGTCATAAACTCAGTTGTTAACATGGCACGGGAGAAAAAATGTAGGATTTTGATTATGGGAGACTTTAATCATAAAGAGATAGATTGGATAAATCTTGACCCACACAGTGGTGAGGACTCATTTGGGGCAAGATTCCTAGATTGCGTACAAGGGAATTTCCTACACCAACATGTAATGGAACCAACAAGAGCCAGGGGTGGGGATGAGCCATCACTACTTGATCTAGTGTTCACAGATAATGTGTTGGATATTGAAAATATTGAGTATGAACCACAAATTGGAAAGAGTGACCACTGTGTGTTGTTGATGGAGTATATCATTGAAGACATTCTTCCTGAGAGTAGAGGCACTGGGGACATGAGGAGGAACTATCCGAAAGGAGATTACATCAAAATGAATGAGCTTTTTGCAGTTATTGACTGGAGAACCTTATTTTACAACAAATCTGTACAAGAAATGTATGACATCTTTTGTGAGAAATATGGAAAGATAGTAGATTGCTGCATACCTGTCACCAAAGTAGGTGTAATTCATGCCAGAGAGAAATGGTTCGATAATGGGTGTAAAAGAGCTAAGGAGTGGAGAGACAAATGCTGGAAAAGGTATAGGAGGAGAAAAAACATAAATGCCTGGCAAACCTACAAAAGAGCAAGAAATGACTACCTAAGTAAAAGGAGAGAGGCAGAGAGAGATTATGAGAGGGACATCACCAGGAAGGCTAAAGAAAATCCCAAGCTTTTCCACAGCTTTATAAGAGGAAAACTGAAGGTAAAAGAACAGGTTTTAAGGCTAAAGAGAGCGGATGGAAGCATCACTGAGACGGACGAAGAGATCTGCAAAGAATTGAACAAGGAGTTTCAGTCAGTATTTACAGTAGAAAATACCCCACCCCTTCAGATTGCAGTGATAGAAGCTCAAGGGCCGGTATTAGAGAACATCAACCTTACAGCCACAGAGGTATGCAAAGCGCTGATGGATTTAGATGTTCATAAAGCTACAGGTCCTGATGACATATCCCCTTATGTGCTTAAAAAATGCGCAAACACAATATCAGTGGCACTAAGTATCATATTTAAGGAGTCACTGGAGTCGGGGGAGATTCCAAGATGCTGGAAACAAGCAAATGTGATACCTATCTTCAAAAAGGGAAGGAGGGATACGGCTCTGAACAATAGACCAGTTTCCTTGACCAGCATAGTTTGCAAACTTATGGAGAAACTACTAAGGAAACATATCTCTCTTCACTTGGAATCCTTCAACTTTTTGTCAGTGAGGCAACATGGCTTCAGAGAAGGAAGATCAACAGTAACAAACTTATTAGAATTTTATGATGAGGTAAGCCAAATCTTACAGGAAAGAGAGGGCTGGGCAGATTGCATATTCCTAGACTTCCAGAAAGCGTTTGACACTGTTCCACAAGGGAGACTTATTAGGAAGCTGCAATCAATGGCGAGAATAGGTGGAAATGTCTTGGAATGGATAAAAACTTACTTAGAAGGAAGGGAACAGAGGGTTAGAGTAAGACACTCAGTGTCTGAATGGAGAAGAGTTAGTAGTGGAGTTCCACAGGGTTCAGTTTTAGGGCCACTTTTGTTCCTTGTATATGTAAATGACCTACCAGAGTCTGTAAATTCATTCATGAATATGTTTGCAGATGATGCAAAGATTGTGAAGAAAGTAAAAAACGAGAACAATGGTAGAGAACTTCAGGAGGCTCTAAATAATCTGCATGAGTGGTCAGAAAAGTGGCTAATGAAATTCAATACCTCAAAATGTAAGGTAATGAGAATGGGTACAAGTGCAAGAAGGCCCAAGCTTGACTACTCGGTGGCTGGAGTACAACTTGAAGAGACAGAAAATGAGAGAGATCTAGGAGTAAACATACTGGCAGATTTGTCTCCAGAAATACATATAAATGGCGTAGTAAGGGCAGCATATGCATTCTTATCAAATGTAAGGGTAGCCTTCAGGCACATGGACAAGGAAATGTTCA
>JAXCGZ010000214.1:17500-27500 GCA_037179515.1 Halocaridina rubra
CGAAATGACAACAAGAATGTTACGCAGCCGTTTCCCGTATTTGAGAGAGCAGAAGTCGATCCAGAAGCCAAAAGAACAGGGGAGAAAACAGCGCCCACATGCGCACCCCCGTAAAAGCAAACAGACAGAACAGTTATATGTCGAACTTCTCCCTGTTCTGGAGGAAATTCTGTTGTTTAGTAATTTAAATAAGTTAAATTCGAGATAGTAAAAAAGAATATATATATATATATATTCTGTTTGAATTGTTCATGTACAACTCCTTACGAGATTTTGAAACTTAAGCAAAATGCATTCTTTACTGTTGCTAATGAAATATACTTTTTGTTTTTATTATTGCATACACAGAGATAGACTTTTTATATTCTTTGATACCCGTTCTTGTTATATAGTTTTTTTGTATTGAAGAAATCTTTAAAATCTTAATTAAAGAGTTTTGAAAAGATTATCTAGAAACAATTATTGTTAATTACTGTTACTGTTATGAATTTAAAATTATAATTGAGCTAATTGAGATAATTAAGACTCTCAGAAATTATATGTTGAGTTTTAAATGTAAAATCAATGATATTTAAGCCATTATAAGATGTCTGTTAAGAAAAAGATATATGTACTTATGTTGATAGTAGTAGAGATATTGTCACATATGATTTTAATCTTTTGCTTTAATTTCATCAGAGTGTGTGTGCTTTGACTCAACCCTCTGATTTATAGCAAGAAAAGGATTGTCATTATAGACAAGGATGTGTATGCTGTTACAGTAAAGTCCTTAGCAATATTAAACAGAAAGGAATAGATTTATGCTTCGACGTTTCTGCAGTTGTACACTAAGTTCTTTTGCTTTTGTTTTTTTGTTGATGGGGAATAAGAATAGCCCTCTGACAATAAACGTAAGACTCTATCGATAGTCATTGCTAACGTTTGTTCACTTTCATTTGTTTATTTATTATTTTATTATGTAGAGATACTCCGCGACAATTTATTTTTTATTTTCAGTACAAGTGAAAGAAGGAAGCCCGTCTCGCCTGACCACAGGGTGGAGACCGCGACGTATTTCAAGGTCGCAATCTCTCTCTCTCTCTCTCTCTCTCTCTCTCTCTCTCTCTCTCCTCTCTCTCTCTCTCTCTCTCTCTCTCTCTCTCTCTCTCCTACCTTTCACTCGACTCTGAGACTGACAGAGGATCCTTTCGATGCTAAAAGAATGTTACCGTCAATGATTCTTTTTTTGTGTTTTTTTTCCAGCGAAGCTAGGCGATAATTGTGCCTACATTTTATTGCAGTCGATAGATTGTTGCATGCTGTTATTGCATAAATACCGATAGGACATCGGTAGTACCGCCATTTGCATAAATATTTTTGCCACATGTCGCAACTGTTTAGAGAATAGATAGAACTCCCATTGACAAATTGTGGAGCCAGCAAGTTGCCACTTATGCTTTTATATATATACATAGATTATGACAGCAGGAATTTGAAAAGTAAAAGAGACTGTGTTAGAATGAGCATTACTATGAAATATAAGTATAGAACTCTGTTCTTACTTCTGAATGCCAGTCTCCATTGTATATATATTGATATTTCTGATTTAGTATATTTATTTTTATTGTTTATTATTCTTATTTTGATCATGATTATTAGTAATGTTATTATGTTGACTGATATTGTTGCTATCTCTCAATGGCCTGTTGCTATTATTTTTGAAATGCAATCAGCAGTAACCTGATGATTTGTATCTTTTATCTGAATTCATACTTGATGTTACTGTAGCCACCGCTAATAAGAATATTTCTTTAGTGGCTTTTCTCAGTATTTAATGATTGTTCTTTTTGATATCTATAGTAGAGTAATGCTATGTAGCAGTTTCTCAGCTAAGCCCTAAGTATCTTGGAGTAATAATCTAGTTGTGTAGACACATACATTCCATTACCACCCTATTTCTAGGCAGCCCCGACCTGCAAGTTCTAAAAGTCTTTAGATTTTGTCCTCTCAAACAAGTCCCTGTTGCCCATTGAATAGAAATTGCAATCACTTGCAGTTGCAGGGGAGGCAAAGTATAGCCTCCGAGTACCAACGTATGGCCATTGTTGGTACCCAGAAGTCATAGGGAACCTTTCTTACAACTGTAGTAGTGACATAGGTTCAAATTTTCATCCCGAGGTCTGCTTCGAAGGTACGTGTGGATTGCCGTACTGAAGAGAAATCGCTGTGACGTTGCAGGTCTCCTACGTGGTGGTCTTAGTCAAGATCGGCCGAGGGTAGGACGAGAAAGCCAGGCTGGAAGGAATAGAAAGGTGCATCGATCGCTTCCTCTTTGTCTTGCCTATCTTGGAAAAGGAGATAATTTATGGTAGAGTACGAACCTGGGCCTGCAGCAAGGACGGCGGGGGAGTGAAAAAATGAAATCCCAGAGAGAAACCGTGGAATCGCGCCTAGCAAGAATTCATGAGCAAGGGATAGAGAAAACAAAAGTCTTAAATGTCCTAAAAACACTCTAAAAAGCCATGTAAACGAATTGATGAAATCCCAGAGAGAAAGAAGGGTATTTAAAAATCTCTTATTAGTTGTTGGAAAGAACAACCCACGCTTTAGAACTGAAAAAAAAATGGGAAAGAAAAGGTCCCCTTTTATTATTTGTTTTACCTAGTTTTAAGATAATTTTAAGCGACAACTCAGAGACTCCTTTAAAGATAGTTGAATAAGTGCCTTTGATGGATTGTATGATTTGCACAGACAGTAATAAGTTGTCTTCTGCTTAAATAATATTAGTGTTTTGCTTTAGCATTATCATTGTTTGAATCATGATTTAATCTTTGTGTTCATTAAGTTTTCATATCAGAGTGTCTCTGAATAGGAATTGCACATTGGAATGATGAATGTTTTCTGACTTTTCACATCGTAACCAATAGTTTGTTTCAGGAGTAGTTTTTTAAGGCCTAATTTTAAGACAAATCAATGCCCCATAGTAACGATAGGAAGTTTCCATTTATGTTATTGTCTATCGCATTGTAAATGTTCGTACATACTAATGTTCTACATGATTTATCTTTTTACTGTAGCTAACCAACTTTTGTAAATCTTTTGAAAAAGGAGAGAAGTAGACACAGTAACATCATGATCTAAACTAACTTGTGATTTTAATTAGTATTTAATAATGAGTAGTTACACACTGAAATACTAATGATTAAAGTTAATTTTATTTGTTGAATATAGGAATGTTTGTACTAAAGATTGTTTAGTGTTCATAGAACTAGGAATTCTTAGATGATAGCTTAAATAATTCGGCCCCATTTTTATTGTAAACTAGTGTTAGCTAGGATATATCCAAGAGCTCTCAAAAGATATCCCATGCTTCGACTGAAATAAGAGATATTTCAGTTTTGGTTGGGAGGGATGTCGTATGACTTCCGGTACGCTGAAGCCAGAATCTGAAACTTGTAACGGTTGGTCGAGGGCACAGATGTTTTATTACATGCCCTCACTTTTATTGAGTTTTGGGTGCAGACCATGCTTTCCTTTGGGACCACCGCGATTTATGGCTAGGCACCTGGAACAAATGTGGGAGGCTTGTTTTCTGCATGTACGGCCCATGTTTGTAGAAAGTGTCAAAGAGATATATGACCGGAACCATGAGACTTAGCATCTGGCATCGAGTACCCGGTGAGGATGAAAGGCCAGGAAGTTAGCCATTTCCTAAACAACAAGAAACACAAACATGTGGCCCATACATATGTACATGCCCTGGAGAGTTACCCAATAGCCACGCTCTGACCTGGAACTTTTCCGTTCTATAGGTTTGTTGAAACAGCCCCGCCCCGAAATAGGGAGGGACTCCACTTCGAACCTGGCGTTGATTTGCAGGACTAGATGTCACTCGAGTTCATTGGCAGGATTGGATGTCAAGCCACGCCCTGCCCCGGGGGTATTTCAAGAACCACCCAGGGCAGACACAGTTAGTCAGAATAGTACCAGGGGCACGAATAGATCAGAGATTGTGATAGTCATAGGGTGGGGGCATTGAGGCATCAAATATGTTGTACTCTAGAATAAATTAAGATAAAGGAATCACTGCTTGTCCATTCTTACCTTGTACCCGTCTGGTACTAATAATTATAACGTAGTAATTAACCTTACGTCAGTGGTGACGAGCGGTGAGATAACCCAGTCATCTTACAAATTGGTGAATTCAAATGGAAGTCCAAAATTCATACGACAATAATAATAATAAAAATAATAATAATGATAATAATTATAATAATAATGATAATAATAATAATAATAATAATAATAATAATAATAATAATAATAATAATAATAATAATATATAATAATAATAATAATAATAATAATAATAATAATAATAATAATAATAATAATAATAATAATAATAATAATAATAATAATAATAATATATAATAATAATAATAATAATAATAATAATAATAATAATAATAATAACAATAACAATAAAAATGATAATAATGATAATAATAATAATAATAATAATAATAATCATAATAATAATAATAATATTAATAATAATAATAATAATAATAATAATAATAATAATAATAATAATAATAATAATAATAATAACAATAATAAATAGTAATGATAATAATAATAATAATAATAATTATAATAATAATAATAATAATAATAATAATAATAATAATAATAATAATAATCATAATAATAATAATAATAATAATAATAATAATAATCATAATAATAATAATAATAATAATAATAATAATAATAATAATAATAATAATAATAATAATAGAAAAATAGCAATGATAAGAGTATTGAAAGAAATCTTTTTTATGTCTTGTCTCTAGTGAATGAATCCCCATTGTCCGCGTATATTTTGTGGGAATACTTCCTCCGTGTTCCCCTGCGTGTCGCAAAAGTAGGCTAAATGGGGCGGAGCGAGGGAACTGGGAATCCCCTCCTCTGTATCTACTTCCCACAAAAATTCTAAGAATTTTCTTTGACTCAGACACCCACTTTATAAGGGGAATATGGCTTTGGTACATGGATGAATTATTATTATTATTATTATTATTATTATTATTATTATTATTATTATTTTATTATTATTATTATTATTATTATTATTATTATTATTATTATTATTATTATTATTATTATTATTATTATTTTTACTATTATTATTACTATTATTATTATTATTATTATTATTATTATTATTATTATTATTATTATTATTATTATTATTATTATTGACGTATAGTGATTTTCTTACACTATACGTGATTTATAGGTAGCGAGGTCGGTAGAATTCCAGATCAAAAGTTAGCACGAGGGTCTGCCCCTCTCTTTTTTCTCTTTTACTTTATTTAATTTTCGTGCTTTTCCCTCCAATTCCCTTATATCCTTGATCCCCTCCCCCTTTTTCTCCTCCTATCCTATCCCATCCTAAAAAAAAAAAAAAAAATCGGTAATGGAGATGCATCGTTCAATTAATAGTAATTTATTTAGAGAATACCTGAACTGATTTGTGCCTCAAAGCTCCCATTTCTATAGTTCCTGTCACTCACTATTCCCGCCCCCTTAGGGGGAGGCTGCTAACTCTGAACGAAAGTACTGCCCCCGGCAACGTTTAAATTCTGATTAAAAGTGACACGGGCTCTGGATGCCGTCCTGTGGCGCGGGTTTCTGAGTGCGCACACTGCCCTCAAGCGGCTATAGGCGTCTATATCAGATGCCGTACTATAATTATTATTATTATTATTATTATCATTATTATTATTATTATTATTATCATTATTATAATTAATATTATTATTATTATTATTATTATTATTATTATTATTATTATTATTATTATTATTATTATTATTATTATTATTATTATTATTATTATTATTATTATATTAATATTATTATTATTATTATTATTATTATTATTATTATTATTATTATTATTATTATTATTATTATTATTATTACTATTATTATTATTATTATTATTATTATTATTATTATTATTATTATTATTATTATTATTTTTATTATTATTATTATTATTATTATTATTATTATTATTATTATTATTATTATTATTATTATTATTATTATTATTATTATTATTATTATTATTATTATGCCGAACTCCAATATCACTACATCCGATCTGTTCCAATTAGCTCTTCACCTCCATAGCGTTCATCTTTCTGGCGCCTTCATCAGCTCTTGTATCTATCAATTACAGAAATACCAAGGCATAGAAATGCATTATAACTGACGTCAACGTTTTATTTTGAGTATTTTGGAAGTCACTACACTCTCTCTCTCTCTCTGTTTCTCTTTATGTTTTCTTCGTGCCCTGGCCCGATGAGGGCAGTTTTTGTTTATTTTTTTTTGTCCCCTCCTGGTGTCAAAATCATTAAAAAAGAAATTTTTTTACATTATCATCTGTAAAGGAACACTTATCACTACCATTATCATTGGTGAAATTTTCTCCTGACTACTTAGCAAAACAGTAATATTACTCGGGCGCTGTCAGTAAGGCACTTACAACAGCAACAACAACTATAATATTAATAATAATAATAATAATAATAATAATAATAATAATAATAATAATAATAATAATAATAATAATAATAATAATGATAATAATAATAATAATAAAAATAAAATAATAATAATAATAATAATAATAATAATAATAATAATAACAATAATAATAATAATAATGGCAATAATGATAACAATAATAATAATAATAATAATAATAATAATAATAATAATAATAATAAATAATAATAATAATAATTATAATAATAATAATAGTAATAATAATAATAATCATAATAATAATAATAACAATAATAATAATAATAATAATAATAATAATAATAATAATAATATAATAATAATAGTAATAATAATAATAATAATAATAATAATAATAATAATAATAATAATAATAATTATAATAATAATAATAGTAATAATAATAATAACAATTATAGCAATAATAATAAAAAAGTCGACTAAATTGGGCGGAGCGGGGGGACTGAGACTCCCATCCTCTGTATTCTACTTCCTACGAATAGCCAATAGATGTGGGGGTATTCTGGCAGGAGAGATCCAACCAGAACCCTAATAATTGGGTCTCTGAATGTGCGTGGTTGTGGTGTAAATGAAAGTAAGATGGAGGTGATAGGGAGTATGTGTGTGGAGAGAAAGATAGATGTACTTGCATTGAGCGAAACTGAGATAAAAGGTAATGGTGAGGTGACATTTGGGATAGTGGTAGGTAGGGTGTCTGGAGTTGAGAGGGGGAGTGGAAGAGAGGTAGTGGCTCTGTTATTAAGTGAAGAGATGAATAAGTGTGTGGTAGAATGGAAGGAAGTATCTTCTCGAATAATAGTGGCTAAAATGAGGCTGGGATGCGAGGCTTGGGCATTTGTGAGTGCATAGCGCCCTGGCAGTGAAAGAAGTGAGGTAGAAAGAGAAGAATTTTGGATGAAATTGAACGAGTGTTTGGAAGACTTGGGAATGAATGTGAATGTTGTTTTGATGGGAGATTTAAATGCTAGAGTAGGGAAAGAGCCAGTGGATGGTGTAATTGGGAAGTATGGAGTACCTGGTAGGAATGAGAATGGAGAGAAAATGATAGAAAAGTGTATTGAGAGAGAGAAATGTTGATTTCTAATACTGTATTTAAAAAGAAGGATGTGCACAAGTATATATGGGTCAGAGTGAATAATGGAAGAGTGGTTGACAGAGCATTAATGGATTATGTTGTGGTGAATAGGAGGGTGATTGGAAGAGTATTGGATGTGAATTTACTGAGAGCAGCTAAGTGGTGGAATATCTGATCATTATTTAGTTGAAAGTAGAGTGAGAGTGGGAGAAAAATGGAGAAAGAGGAGAAGCAAGAGAAGAAGAGAGGTGCTAAAATTGAATGAATTGTATAAGAAAGAGAAAGACTGTGAGTATAAGGCTAGTGTGAGAAATGTGTGGAATGTAGTGAACGAGAAAGTAGAGGCGGGAGTGGAAGGAGAAAGAGGCTGTTTCAATGAGAAGGTTATGAAGTGTGCCGAGGCAGTGTGTGGAAGAAGACTAACTGGTGGAAGTAAAAGGAAAGGTAGTGAATGGTGGAATGAGCAGGTGAGTGCAGTAGTGGCTGAAAGGATGCAGGCTTACGAAGTATGGTTGCAGGTAGGTAATGTAGAGATGTACGAAAGGTATTGTGCAAAGAGGAGGTTAGCGAAGCACGTGGTGAGGGAGGCAAAGAGAGAGGCAGATGTAAAGTGGGGCAGATGCTTGTCTGAGAATTTTGAAAGGAATAAATAAAGATGTTTTGGAAGGAAGTGAAAAGAGTGAGGAAAGATGAATGTAGTAGGGAGGAGAGAGTGAAAGGAGCAGATGGAAAATTGCTAGTGGATGAAATAAAGGTGAGAGAGATGGGCTGAATATTTCAAGAACCTGCTGAATGAGGAAGATGATAGAGAGAAAAAGTCTGTGGCAGTGGAAAACAAATGGTTAATGCCAATGTTAGGTGATGAGAATGATAGAGAAATAACAAAAGAGGAGGTATAGTTAGCATTGAGAGCAACGAAAGCAGATAAAGCACCAGGGATAGATGGGTGTCATGCTGAATGCTTGTCAAAAGGTGGGGAGGCATTAGTAGAATGGATGGTTAGGTTGTTGAATGTATGTTTCAGGAAAGGGAGGGTCCCAATTGATTGGAGGAGTGCATGTGCATTTCCACTTTACAAAGGGAAGGGAGATAATTATGAGTGTAGTAATTTTAGGGGAGTTAGTTTGTTGAGTGTAGTTGGTAAGGTATATGGAAGAGTGTTAGTCGAGAGAATTAGGAAAGGTACTGAGAGATTGATTGGGTAGAACAATGTGGGTTCAAGAGATGAAGAGGATGTGTGGATCAGGTGTTTGCGGTAAGACAGGTGTGTGAGAAGTTCTTAGAGAAAGGTAGGGACACTTTTTGGGCCTTTATGGATTTAGAGAAAGCGTATGACAGGGTAGATAGAGAGGGGTTGTGGAGGGTGTTGCGACTGTATGGAATAAGTGGAAGTTTGTTGAATGTGGTGAAGAGTCTTTACATGAATAGTAGAGCATGGGTGAGAGTTGGGAATGATATGGGTGATTGGTTTGAGATGAATGCTGGGTTATGTCAAGGTTGTGTAATGTCGCCATGGTTGTTTAATGTGTATATGGATGGAGTGGTAAGGGAAGTAAATGAAAAAGTATTAGACAGAGGCTTGGAACTTGTGGGTGAGGATGGAAGGCTGTGGAAATTGAGTCATTTGCTGCTTGCAGATGATACTTTACTGGTGGCTGATACTGAAAATTAATTGAATCATTTGGTGACTGAGTTTATTAGTGTGTGTGAAAGTAGGAAGTTGCGCGTGAAATAAAGCCATGAGATGCACGAGGAGTGTTAATATTGGCAGATTGAATGTAGGAGTGAATGGGGAATTGCTTAAAGAAGTTGAGAGTTTAAAGTATCTGGGGTCACATGTATCAAGGAGTGGACGAGTGGATGTGGAGGTAAATCACTGAGTGAAGGAAGCTAGTAAACGTCTAGGTGGGTTGAAATGTGTAATGAGAAATAGATATTTGGGAATGAATGCAAAGATAAGGATATATGAATGTGTGATTGTGCCGACAGCATTGTATGAAACAGAGCCTTTGAATGCAAGAGAGGATGAAAGAAATTAGTTGAATGTAATGGAGATGATGTGTTTGAGAGGTATGAGTGGTGTATCTAGAATAGATAGAGTAAGAAATGAAGATGTCAGGCAGAGAACGGTTGTTGGAATGAAACTGTCGGATAGGTTAGTTCAGAGAGTGTTGAGATGGTTTGGACACATGGAAAGGATGAGTGGTAAACGATTAGTGAAGAGAATGTGGAGTGCAGAAGTGATTGGAGTTAGGTTAAGAGGGAGACCTAGAATGAGATGGACGGATGATGTGAAAAGAGCACTAAATGCACCTGGATTGT
>JAXCGZ010000214.1:30000-32500 GCA_037179515.1 Halocaridina rubra
CCTGGTGATAAAATCATTAAAAAAAAGGAAAAAAGTTTTACATTATCATCTGTAAAGGAAAACTTATCACTACCATTACCACTGGTGAAATGCTCTCCTGACTACTTAGCAAAACAGTAATATTGCTCGGGCGCTGTCGGTAAGGCTCTTACAACAAGAACAACAACTATAATAATAATAATAATAATAATAATAATAATAATAATAATAATAATAATAATAATAATAATAATAATAATAATAATAATAATAATAATAATCATAATAATCATAATAATAACATTAATGACAATAATTATTATTATAATAATAATAATAATAATAATGAAAATAATAATAATAATAATAATAATAATAATAATAATAATAATAATAATAATAATAATAATAATAATAATAATAGTAATAATAATAATAATAGTAATAATTATATTAATAGTAATAATAATAATAATAATAATAATAATAATAATAATAATAATAATAATAATAATAATAATAATAATAATAATAATAATAATAATAATAACAATAATAATAATAATAATAATAATAATAATAATAATAATAATAATAATAATAATAATAATAATAATAATAATAATAATAATAATAATACTAATACTAATAATAATAATCCATCCATATACCAAAGCCATATTCTCCCTTATAAGGAGGGTTGCTGAGTCTAAGAAAATACTTTGAATTTTTGTGGGAAGTAGATGAAAAAGAGGGGATTCCCAGGCCTTTCGCTCCGCCCTATTTATTTGACTCTTACGACACGCAGGGGAACACGGAGGAAATATTCTTACCCCTTCCCTCATGGGAATAATAATAATAATAATAATAATAATAATAATAATAATAATAATAATAATAATAATAATAATAATAATAATAATAATAATAATAATAATAATAATAATAATAATAATTATAATAATAATAATAATAATAATAATAATAATAATAATAATAATAATAATAATAAAAATAATAATAATAATAATAATAATAATAATAATAATAATAATAATAATAATAATAATAATAATAATAATAATGATACTGACAAAAGATTGAACCAAGTAAAAACCTATCTTGACCTATTAATTGCGAAACAATGTTATCAAGATGCACATGCACACAGTGAAAGTTTTTAAGTCGCATTTTTTTTTATGATATAAAGAGGACAGTTTCTCTTTTTATATCTATAAAGATAATGAATGGCTGTTGCAGGTAAGAAAATTATGCTTTGAGACTTAACTGGACAGATATCCCCCCCCCCCTTGGCACTGCAATATGTCCCAAGAATTTCCCTGCAGATGAAGTAAAGAGAGATCCAATATCAATTCCCAGCTCCAACCTATGTCCATCTTTACTCAAATGGGGATTAGTAGTTATTTGCACGTAATACGGTAAACAAACTTGAGTGAAGAGTACAGTAAAAACAACATAAATACCCTGTGATTGTACTTCGGAGGTGGATGACGCGGAACTTGGAAGTCAGTGTGACGCGAGTCCTTATGGGTGAGAGGTGTGTGTCATAGGAGCTCGTAACCTCGGACAAACATTTTATTTTTTCTTATTTTTCTTGGCTTCCAGAACTAAAAACGTTTTTCATATGATAAGGATGGAATGCTATGGCACTAATATTATAATAATGTAAATATCACTATCTATCATTAAGCACTTTAGTACATATTTATCATCTGAAAAGTGCTAGAGTAAAGATTTTTTTTTTTACGAAGAATAAGCGTTTTTTTTTTTTTTTTAGTAAAATGACACGACGTAAATAACTTTCATAGTGTTAGAGCAAATTAAAAGCAACTTTATGATCTACACAATATCAGGGCTCCGTAAATCTCAGCTGATATAACTGCTACATAACTTGAATATATTAAAGGTTACAGTGTTTAAGTATATATTATGGTTATCAGATTAACATCGTTATATTAAAATAAAACAAAACTACATAAAAGAGGCTGTCTTGTTAAGAACTTGGTAGAATATTGATTCGGGTAAGTAGAGTAAGATATTTCTCTCGATCAACACAAATGTTGATTGTATACCACACTCATTTAAACTTATATCTTCACTAAGTTTGTTTTAAACTGTCATGAAATTATTTTACTTTATTTCAATGATCTCTGGTCTCAGGTTAAGCAGTGTTGTAGAGAGGCATATAATAATGTCTCATTCTCTTCAACAATACTTATAAAAGTCCACAGTATGCAGAAGGATATAAGAGTAAAGGTTCATGTGACGTTCATATACAATACTAACGAACCATGTAGGGAGTATTCTTTGCCATAACAATACAATGTAATACTGTTTTCAGTTTCAAAGTTGTTCCAATTAAATCACTGTAAAATATGACATAATTCCTCACTAAAAGCATACAACATACATCTTCACTCGCTCTTAATAGCCATACCAACAAGATGTAGGTTTGACTGGTTAAGTGAAAAAGGCGCTCGGGATCTCATGAGTCTCTGCA
>JAXCGZ010000214.1:40000-45000 GCA_037179515.1 Halocaridina rubra
GTTGGGGAATCTGTAATATGAACATAGTGGCATTCAGTTAGAATGCGTTCATTCCTAAGTATAGCAGATATAAGATATAAGGTTGGATTCATTTTAACCTTCTGTGGTGTAGTGGTAGCGCCTTGACTTAGTAATCATAAGTCCTAGGTTCGAGTCCCGGTCGGGGTAAAAAATGATTCATGTTTTCACATATATAATGTGCTTATTTGGTTATTTCATGGCCCGAATGAGATTGGGAATTGAATTAAATGCTAAAATGAAGCCACGAGTGAGGTTGGGGATTTTGTAATATGAACATAGTGGCATTCAGTTAGAATGCGTTCATTCCTATGTATAGCAGATATAAGCTATAAGGTTGGATTCCTTTTTGCCTTCTCTTGTGTAGTGGTAGCGCCTTCACTTAGTAATCATAAGTCCTAGGTTCGAGTCCCGGTCGGGGTAAAAAATGATTCATGTTTTCACATATATAATGTGCTTATTTGGTTATTTCATGGCCCGAATGAGATTGGGAATTGAATTAAATGCTAAAATGAAGCCACGAGTGAGGTTGGGGAATCTGTATATATGAACATAGTGGCATTCAGTTAGAATGCGTTCATTCCTAAGTATAGCAGATATAAGCTATAAGGTTGGATTCCTTTTAACATTCTGTGGTGTAGTGGTAGCGTCTTGACTTAGTAATCATAAGTCCTAGGTTCGAATCCCGGTTTGGGTAAAAAATGATTCATGTTTTCACATATATAATGTGCTTATTTGGTTATTTCATGGCCCGAATGAGATTGGGAATTGAATTAAATGCTAAAATGAAGCCACGAGTGAGGTTGGGGAATCTGTATATATGAACATAGTGGCATTCAGTTAGAATGCGTTCATTCCTAAGTATAGCAGATATAAGATATAAGGTTGGATTCATTTTAACCTTCTGTGGTGTAGTGGTAGCGTCTTGACTTAGTAATCATAAGTCCTAGGTTCGAGTCCCGGTCGGGGTAAGAAATGATTCATGTTTTCACATATATAATGTGCTTATTTGGTTATTTCATGGCCCGAATGAGATTGGGAATTGAATTAAATGCTAAAATGAAGCCACGAGTGAGGTTGGAGAATCTGTAATATGAACATAGTGGCATTCAGTTAGAATGCGTTCATTCCTAAGTATAGCAGATATAAGCTATAAGGTTGGATTCCTTTTAACCTTCTGTGGTGTAGTGGTAGCGCCTTGACTTAGTAATCATAAGTCCTAGGTTCGAGTCCCGGTCGGGGTAAAAAATGATTCATATATATATATATATATATATATATATATATATATATATATATATATATATATATATATATATATATATATATATATATATATATATATAATATATAAACCTTCGCTTTTTCTGCATTTTTTTAACTGCGAAATTGCAATAATGCCCCAATAAATAATAGTAAAAAAATACGAAATCTGCGAATAACGCCCATACAACAAAAATAAAAAAAAATTTAATTTTAGTAAAAAATTGACCACCTCGGAGGCACTTTTCCACCATCCTCCTCCTCTTCTACTGCTTAATGTGATCCGATATTATGAAGATAATAGAAAAAAGCATTAAGAACAAATATCAAAAAAATTTTCAATATAATATCGTCAGGGATATAGCATGCGAGGGTGCATCAGCTGAAACGGAAGTGGCAAAACGTTTGCTGATAGAGGTTTGTTCTCCCGCATCCTCCTCCTCATCTACCGCTAAATGAGATCGAATTTTATGAAGACAATTGTAAAAAAGCATTAAGAACAAACAGCACACAAATTTTCGATATAATATTGTCAGGGAAATAGAGTGCGAGGGTGCATCAGTTGATACGGAAGTGTGAGAAAACGTTTGTCGATAGAGGTTCGTTCTCCCGTATCCTCCTCCTCTTCTACCGCTTAATGCGATCAAATATTATGAAGAAAGTTTGAAAAAAAAAAGCGTTAAGAACAAGCAGCAAACAAATTATCGATATAATATCTTTAGTGAAATAGAGTGCGAGGGTGCAATAGCTGATACGGAAGTGTGACAAAACGTCTGCCGATAAAAGTTCGTTCTCCCGCATCCTCCTCCTCTTTTACCACTTAATGAGATCGAATATATTGGAGAAAATTGAAAAAAAAGCATTTAGAACAAACAGCAAACAAACTTTCGATATAATATTGTCAGGGAAATAGCTTGTAGGGAATATATATGTTACATATAAGTTTCCCCAATTTACTTTTTCTTTGTAACGAATCGTAGAGTTTTCTTTTTCTCTCTACTGACTTTGTTTACATTTAGATTTCGTGCAGCATGGTTGATATGTAAAGAAGATAGAATAATGTTTAAAACCAAGGAATATTAATATGTAATATGTACTATAGTCTTGAAAATTAGATAAACCCCAATAGGGTGAGTAAATAAATATTTTATGAGTAATATATTGTGCCTGAATAGTGATAAGCATCATCTGATACGGAAGCGGCAAAACGTTTGCCGACAGGGGTTCGTTCTCCCACATCCTCCTCCTCTTCTATCGCTTAATGCGATCGGATATTATAATGGAAAAAATGCATTAAGACCGAACAGCAAACAAACTTTCGATATAATATCGTCAGGGAAATAGAGTGCAAGGGTGCATCAACTGATACGAAGGCAGCAAAACGTTTGCATCCTAATGCTCACCGCCACCATGCTAGTCCCAGTGTATGCCTGTTGCCCACCGCATAATAGAGTGCATTAATTTGTTTACTGTACAGTAAATCTGTATATCTTTTATACTGTACACTATTTGCATGTTGATATAAATAACTACAGGTCTTTCTGTTTTGCTATTTACTTATAAAATATGTTTTACTTATCTTATATCTTTGGTATGGATTCGGTTTTACGTCATAGTGTGTCTATTTGTTTCCTATGGAAAATACTTCGTTTACTTACGCGATTTTCGATTTACCCGTCACTTTTGAGAACCTATCTCCACGTTATTACAAGGACAAGGTATATATATATATATATATATATATATATATATATATATATATATATATATATATATATTTGTATATATATATATATATATATATATTATATATATATATATATATATATATATATATATATATATATATATATATATATATATTTATATATAAGTATGTATATATATATATATATATATATATATATATATATATATATATATATATATATATATATGTATGTATGTATGTATGTATGTATGTATGTATGTATGTATGTATGTATGTATGTATGTATGTATGTATGTATGTATGTATGTATGTATGTATGTATGTATGTATGTATGTATGTATGTATGTATGTATGTATGTATGTATGTATGTATGTATGTATGTATGTATGTATGTATGTATGTATGTATGTATGTATGTATGTATGTATGTATGTATGTATGTATGTATGTATGTATGTATGTATGTATGTATGTATGTATGTATGTATGTATGTATGTATGTATGTATGTATGTATGTATGTATGTATGTATGTATGTATGTATGTATGTATGTATGTATGTATGTATGTATGTATGTATGTATGTATGTATGTGTATATATATATATATATATATATATATATATATATATATATATATATATATATATATATATATATATATATATTACAAGTGTGACACTGGTGCTGCCAAAAAAATTGCCCCCATAAGGCCAGGGCACGAAAAAAACAATGAAATGAAGAAAAAGTACAATCTTATGGACAAAGCAGAAATGAGACAATGATAAACAATAGGAAAAGATAGTCTGAAAGATTAGTCGAAGTAATGAAGACCAAGAGATATGGCAGAATTAGTCCTGAGATGACAATAGATCAATTTTTGAAGACAAAAAGAGGAAGAGAGTTTCAGAGTCTGGAGGTGGAAGGTAAAAAGCAGTCACTGCACAGACCAATTCGCGAGCTACAAATCTCCACACAGTACATATGAGACAAGCTCGTTTGGATAGAAGTACATGGCCCCGGCTGCAATGGAGGGATACTACTTGCCAACTTATCAGAGCAGCGATGAAAGTAGTAATGACAGATAAAAAAGAAAGGGATGATACCTTATGGCAAAGAAAAAGATTATTCTGATTAAAAGTAAAATAAAGGCTAGTGATGAGTCGGATTGCCTTCGATTACACCCTATCAAGTAAATAAGTATAAGAAGAAGAATCCTAGAAGGCCAAGCAGTATTCTAAACCTAGATGGATATGACCTTTCTTGATTTAAAGCAACTGAAAAGAGGAATAGTAATGACGAAAGCGAAAGAGAACCACCAGCTTTTTATGCAGTTTTAGAATTTTTGATTATATGACTCCTCCAAGGTGTATTGGAGGCTATCTGAATTCCTACTATATTTATAGAATTAAGAGGATAAATTTCATTAGATTCGAAGACAATAGGGCTATTAGGAAGAAAAGATAAATAGATAGCCAGAAACTGCGTTTTGGAGGCATTAGATTTAACTAGATATCAGTGCTTCACTTAGACACTCTTTGTAAATCAGTACATGTTGAAGAAAGAGTAATATAAGGCTGATGGCAAGTAGCAGGTGAAGTTTGTGAAGAAAAGGGAGAGGAAAAATGAAGAATAGAATCGTCGGCAATAACGTAGAGAGGAGAGGAAGATGAAGACTTGCAAAGATCGTTGATGAAAAGAAGGAAAACAGTAGAAGAACAGAGCCCTGTGCAAAACCATTGGTAACCAAGAATGATCTAGATGTTGCGCCGTCAAACAGCACAATTATAATACGGCCAGATAAAAAAACTGGAAATCAGAGAACAGAGAGAAGGGGTAAAGTCATAAGCAGCAGGAAGTTTCCAATGGAGTCTTATGCCACACTCTGTCAAAACCTTAGAGATATCAAGGGCGACAGCAAAGGTGTCCCAAAGTTCTCCAGAGAAGATGGCCATGAATGAGTGTAATAGGACATGAGGTCACCAGTGGATCTTGCCTAACGAGAG
>JAXCGZ010000214.1:57500-82500 GCA_037179515.1 Halocaridina rubra
TATTCAGAACTATGTATTTGCTGTATTATATCGATATATCTAGACCCATTTGAATTTTGGACAATTATAAAATATTGCAGTACTTACCATTCTCAAGACTAGTTTTTATTTTTTCTTTGTGTGAGGATCAAGACTTTAATTCTAATTTCACAGCAACTGCTACCATTAAAATAGATTTTGAAGTAGTTAAGTCCTTTTATAATTTTGGAAAAGGCTCCAATAACTTATATATTGAAAGCAAACACAAATAGGCTATATAAGGTTTGGAAAAATTTACTCTAGCAAGAAAGTTGCATATTATTAAAAAAAAAAAAAAAAACTAGCTTAGACAACTAGGATGCAAGTTTTTTTTTTTTGGGGGGGGGTTAAAGAGCTCTAAATTTCCACCATTTTGGAATATATTACATTATACAAGTAAACTCTGTATTTTTATGGGATTTTAGTAGGATAACTATGGACGGCATGATCTTGGAAAGCATTAGTTTTGACAACTAGGTTGTGTAAAATGTTGAAAAGTTTGGGGTTATTATTTTAAAAATTACCATAATTTTGAGAAATTCATAATTTCGATACCTCCGCTCTGTATGATTTTGAAAAGCTTTACTTTTTATAACTACGTTGTGCATAATTTTTTTAAGGTTTGCTGGTAAGTACTCTTTGGCTAAGCTTTGTTTTGAGACTTAGATTTAACTATTGTGTTGCGAATTACTCTAAAAAGGCTAATTTTCACCATCTTCATGGAGATTAGTTGTTGGTTTTGGCTAAAAGTTTTATAGGCGACATGCCTTCCTGATACCAGCCCTCTCCAATGATATGTATTTGATGTAAACCTTTCTCTCATATATTTTAGCACTTTAGCAAGTAGGCTGAGCATTATTTTGGAAAATTTATGTATTTATCTATTACTAACACTGCAACAGTAAAAATGCATATAACTAAAGATTTTTTTTTTAAATATGATCTAAAGTCCAGTGGTTCTTAACCCTTTTTTTTTGTAGCTCCCACTCTCAACTAGTTGCATTGCTCAACCCCCCCCCCTTCATACGGAACAGGGAGGAAATGCGAATAAATTTTCTTAATGTGGGTAATAAGATAATTTTACTAAAAAATGCAGAGTATAAGATTTAAAAATTACGTAGATAAAAGTGAACAATATCTAAAAATTTTAAATTTCTTTAATTGTGACTTATGGCTTCCTTGTGGTTGAGCGTTCTTCGTGCCCTGATGCCAGAAGCATGGCAGAAATATATTTTTTTCTATGGCCAGAAAGATTTTATCGATAGTAATGGTGTGCATTATTTTAAACGTAATTTTTTTTCAACATGTGTTGTCTTCAATGTTCAGCTTTTGTTTTATTTTAGTAAATATAACAGCCCTGTCATGTATAGTAGAATTGCTAATGAAGTAAAAAAAATAATCTTATGTTAGTTCACCGCCCCTCTTGTGCCCCCAAGAACTTACTGCCCCCTTTATCAAGCCCAGCGCCCCGAGATGCGCTGTCGCCCAGGTTAAGAACTACTACACTAAACAAAGACACAGGAAAATGAAAATATTTTGCATTCTTCCATAAATTTCAGCTATGAACACAACATATTTTAGAGTCACATTTTGTATGCAGTACGAAGTAAGTATGTGAAAATAAGTGACTTAAGTAAGCTCACATTGACGAAAGTTCGTATGCACTTGGGTCAACAGTTACTAAATTATACTTCAGATCCTATAAATTTGTGTTCAACTGTAGGCCAATGGAACTTGATAAAGTAATTTAGGCTAGACTAGGTTATGTGTGACCTTGGCCGAAGCCACTTGCAAACACATATATACACACATATCTGATAGTATCGCGTGGGATAGCTACCTTAGAAAATAATTAGCTTTGTTACCGTGTGACTAGCCGTCTGTGAATGTTAGTACACCCACACGTAACAAAGTTGGTTACCATACAAAAGTCATTGATTAGAACCAGATGTTTTTCCCTCTTCCTCTTCTTATTTTTCTTCTACTATAATGTGGATCTGGCTCAAGACATAAACGATGCGAATGATCATGCAAGCGGTTATGTCTCAGGTGCAAATGTACCATGGCGATCTCTTACTGCAGTTCGAGCTCAACCTATGACCACTAATGAAATGGCAATTTGTTACAGCCTAAGAATACACGAACACAATCAGCATACCACTGTAAAGAGAAGTATGAGAAGAACCTATGCTTCAGAAATGACAATATATATCACATACTGCTGAGCTATGTGGGGAAAAAAAATAAGAGACAAAGTCTCCTTAGCGCCGATACTTTGCCTCATTCCAAGAGATATAGCAATGACACGGGGTCATTGAAATTCAGTGATACGACCATATTAACCGAAACGAACTAATACACAATTAATTATATACCAGAGACCCATATATTGGTCTTTATAAAATAGAATGCTTTCATGGCTGCTTTAGAATAAACATAAAGGACAATTGATGAGGATGGACTCTGGGGATCCACCTGAGAGCTTTCCTGATTGCAAGCAAACGGCTGCTAAAATTGAGTGATGATTCGGAAGCGTCTCTGATGCTGTAATGGAAAAAAAAAAAAACGCTGTTACCACTGAATAGACATCAGCGTTAGTGGACTCAAAGCCATCAGTAGAAATTTTTTTTCTACCCATATATAATGCAAAAAAAAAAAAAAAAGATATTATCAAACTGACGGATTTCCAGAGTTTAATGTCCGTAACAGATGATCGTAGATTTCCAGCGATATCGTGTTTATAAGATTTAACTTCGACAGCAAAGTATTGATTTTTTTATACTATAAATTATATTTATTCATTACTATGTGTAAATTTACTCTTCAGCAGCATATAAGAACAATAGAAATATATCAAAAGAGGAGGTATATTTGGCATTGAGAGCAATGAAAGTAGGTAAAGCACCAGGGATAGATGGGTGTCATGTAGAATGCATGTCGAAAGGTGGGGAGGCATTAGTAGAATGGATGGTTAGGTTGTTGAATGCGTGTTCTATAAATGGGAGAGTCCCAATCAGTTGGAGGAGTGCATGTTTGGTGCTATTCTGTAAAGGGAAAAGAGATAACTATGAGTGTAGTAGTTTTAGAGGAATTAGTTTGTTAAGTGTAGTTGGTAAGGTATATGGAAGTGTTAGTTAAGGGTAACATAACCTTTCTCTTAACTTGTGATCTTTAAAAAAAAAAAAAAAAAAAAGCTGCTTTCGCAAGCATTTTTATCTCTATATAGAGGCTTCACGAGACTTCCCACTTCACGGTACTTGACATGCTTCTTGTATATATTGGAAATTGGATACACAATCGTAATTCATAAAACTGTAATTTTTAATGTTTATCTATAACATTCTTAATAAAAGGACAGGGCCTCCACAACTTTTTGTTATGTATTAAGCTATACTGTAGAAAACAAATAGGCTTGCAGAGAAAAAGCATTGAATAATATGCTCCATACAGATACAATTGAAAATATTTATATGAAAAACAAACGTTAAAAAAAAAATAGTGCTACAAAATTCGATCGTAATTATAATACTTTTGATTTATTTATTCTCATTAAAAAAAAAAACCGACTTACGAATCTCCAAATGGAATTTTGAGTACATCCAAGGGAATACACATTCTAACGCTGTCGCTCGAAAATGTGAATAATAAACTTTGTTCCATATATATATATATATATATATATATATATATATATATATATATATATATATATATATATATATATATATATATATATATATATATATATATATATATATATATATATATATATATATATATATATATATATATATATATATATATATATATATATATATATATATCTCAAGCTCCACGTGCAACTTTAACATGCTGATTAAAGGTCGAGTCATACAATGGTGTATCAGTGCCGTATCAATTCATCGTTAGTGAAGTCCGTGACGCTTCATTGATGTCTACCCACACATATCCGTAGTGACTCCGTACAACGTGAAATCGATGATTTCCAAGATGGAAAAGTTTACTTTCATTCAAAGGCTGGATCTGTGCCATGGCAATTTTAATGGCTGCAATTTTGAAAACGGTCTTTGTAAGAGAAGGAGGGAAAAAGTCTAACCAAAAATGTTAACCTTACATATTTGATATTATTTCCAAGAAATGTAGAATATGTCAACTACAGAAATAAAAATGTTTTGTCCTATATTATCCCAAACACGTTGTTTGAGACTGTTGTCCATATACATTTGATGTGGCAAATCACACAGAAAAAGGATGACAAAATTACAACGCTCGTCCGACATCCGTGAAAAACAAAACAAAAAATATCAGTGGCGACGATATTCAACCTCAGGGCACGCCGAATTCAAAGTAACGATATTTTTTTCACTGACGCTGACGGACTGAGGGGACGCGGCAATGGTATATCACTGATATGTGTGAATGAGTCTTAAAAGTCGTACGTAGCAATGCTTTCATATGCTGGTTGTGCCATGATATGAAAACTTTTGTTTGTTGTAGACTATTAAGAATTATCTTATTGTCCGGAATACCTGTCGGTCGTGCGTCTTATGATCTTCCCTTAATAGATGCAGATACTCTAATACTACGGTATTCCTTCCTAATTCGTCTCTTTAATATAATATATATATATATATATATAAATATATATATATATAAATATATATATATATATATATATATATATATATATATATATATATATATATATATATATATATATATATATATATATATATATATATTATAGGTTACCTGTTGAGTTGGGGCAAAGAAATAAAAATTTGGTAGTGGTCAGTAATATGCAGTCAAGAATACATTTTTCGGAGAAGAAAGAACATCTTGTAACATACAAAAAATACACAGTAGAGTCAAATTGACATGTTGCGCAAAAAAAGCAATTTCAAAAAAAGAACATATACTGAGCTCCCAGGAGATATTGTAAAACCATAACATGCAACCCTAATTGTACAAAATAAAAAAAGAATCTAAGAGTTAGCAGGAAATTTTATGAAAATATGTTGACAAAAGATGTGTGATGACCTAAATGTGATTACCTAATTGTGCTTACGGGAAAGAGCCCAAAGCTCGTATCTTCCCGTCTCCTGATCGGTTCCATTTTGTACTTAGTGATACTTATCATACCTGTCCTAAAAACTATGGATTGAGTTAGCATTAACTACCTCCTCGGTTAGTGATTTCCAATTACCAACTACTCTTACACCAAAATAAAGTACATCCTTACCTCCTGCAAAGAAGTTTTCTTACGTAACTTTAAATTATGACCTCTAGTTCTAGAGCCGGCCATATCAAAATATCGATCCCTATCCACTTTATCATAACCATAAAGGAATTTATAGACTGTCACCATATCCCCCCGTCAATCTTCTAGCTTCGAGTGATGGTAAGTCTAATTCCCTTAGCCTCTCATCATAACTGAGATTGCATATTTCTGGCACCAGTTTCGTGGCATATCTTTGAACTTTTTCAAGCTTAGCTATGTGCTTTTTCAAGTATGGATTCCAAAAGGGGGCTGCTTATTCAAGTTTTGGTCTCACATAGGGGGGGGGGGGGTGTGTGTGTGTGTGTGTGGTGTGTGTGTGTGTGGTGTGGGTGTGTGTGTGTGTAATTACCTAATTGTAATTACCTAATTGTGTTTACAGGAAAGAGCCCAAAGCTCGTATTTTCCCGTCTCCTGATCGGTTCCATTTTGTGCTTAGTGATACTTATCATAGTTGTCCTTAAAACTATTGATTGAGATAGCATTAACTACCTCCTCGCTTAGCCAATTCCAATTATCAACTACTCTTACACTGAAAAAGTATTTCCTTACATCCTGCAAACAAGTTTTCTTACGAAGCTTCAAACTATGACCTCTGGTTCTAGAGCCGGCCATATCAAAATATCGATCCCTATCCACTCTATCATAACCATGAAGGAATTTAAAGACTGTCACCATATCCCCCCTCAATCTTCTAGCTTCGAGTGATGGTAAGTCTAATTCCCTCAGCCTCTCATCATAACTGAGATTGCGTATTTCTGGCACCAGTTTCGTGACATGTCTTTGAACTTTTTCAAGCTTAGCTATGTGCTTTTTCAAGTGCGGATTCCAAAAGGGGGCTGCATATTCGAGTTTTGACCTCACATAGGTTACACAAATATTTCTGAACATTTCCTAAACAATGTGCCTGAAGGCTACCCTTACATTTGATAAGAATGCATATGCTGCCCTTACTATGCCATTTATATGTATTTCTGGAAACAAATCTGCCAGTATGTTTACTCCTAGATCTCTCTCATTTTCTGTCTCTTGAAGTTGCACTCCAGCCACCGAGTAGTCAAGCTTGGGCCTTCTTGCACTTGTACCCATTCTCATTACCTTACATTTTGAAGCATTGAATTTCATTAGCCACTTTTCTGACCACTCATGCAGATTATTTAGATCTTCCTGAAGTTCTTTACCATTGTTCTCGTTTCTTACTTTCTTCACAATCTTTGCATCATCTGCAAACATATTCATGAATGAATTTACAGACTCTGGTAGGTCATTTACATATACAAGGAACAAAAGTGGCCCTAAAACTGAACCCTGTGAAACTCCACTACTAACTCTTCTCCATTCAGACACTGAGTGTCTTACTCTAACCCTCTGTTCCCTTCCTTCTAAGTAAGTTTTTATCCATTCCAAGACATTTCCACCTATTCTAGCCATTGCTTGCAGCTTCCTAATAAGTCTCCCTTGTGGAACAGTGTCAAACGCTTTCTGGAAGTCTAGGAATATGCAATCTGCTCAGCCCTCTCTTTCCTGTAAGATTCGGCTTACCTCATCATAAAATTCTAATAAGTTTGTTACTGTTGATATGAAGCCATGTTCCCTCACTGACAAAAAGTTGAAAGATTTCAAGTGAAGAGAGATATGTTTCCTTAGTAGTTTCTCCATAACCTTGCAAACTATGCTGGTCAAGGAAACTGGTCTATAGTTCAGAGCCGTATCCCTCCTTCCCTTTTTGAAGATAGGTATCACGTCTGCTTGCTTCCAGCATCTTGCAATCTCCCCTGACTCCAGTGACTTTTTAAATATGATACTTAGTGCCACTGATATTGAGCTTGCGCATTTTTAAGTACATGAGGGGATATGTCATCAGGACCTGTAGCTTTATGAACATGAAACTCCATCAGCGCCTTGCATACCTCTTTGGCTGTAAGGTTAATATTCTCTAATACCGACCCTTGAGCTTCTATCTCTGCAATCTGAGGGGGTGGGGTATTTTCTACTGTAAATACTGACTGAAACTCCTTGTTCAGTTCTTTGCAGATCTCTTCATCCGTCTCAGTGATGCTTCCATCCTCTCTCTTAAGCCTTAAAATCTGTTCTTTTACCTTCAGTTTTCCTCTGATAAAGCTGTGGAAAAGCTTGGGGTTTTCTTTAGCCTTCCTGGTGATGTCCCTCTCATAGTCTCTCTCTGCCTCTCTTCTTTTACTTAGGTAGTCATTTCTTGCTCTTTTGTAGGCTTGCCAGGCATTTATGTTTTTTCTCCTCCTATGCCTTTTCCAGCATTTGTCTCTCCACTCCTTAGCTCTTTTACACTCATTATCGAACCATTTTTCTCTGGCATGAATTACACCTACTTTGGTGACAGGTATGCAGCAATCTACTATCTTTCCATATTTCTCACAAAAGATGTCATACATTTCTTGTACAGATTTGTTGTAAAATAAGGTTCTCCAGTCAATAACTACAAAAAGCTCATTCATTTTGATGTAATCTCCTTTCGGATAATTCCTCCTCATGTCCTCAGTGCCTCTACTCTCAGGCAGAATATCTTCAGTGATATACTCCATCAACAACACACAGTGGTCACTCTTTCCAATTGGTGGTTCATACTCAAATTTTTCAATATCCAACACATTATCTGTGAATGCTAGATCAAGCACTGATGGCTCATCCCCACCCCTGGCCCTCGTTGGTTCCATTACATGTTGGTGTAGGAAATTCCCTTGTACACATTTTAGGAATCTTGCCCCGAATGAGTCCTCACCACTGTGTGGGTCAAGATTTATCCAATCTATCTCTTTATGATTAAAATCTCCCATAATCAAAATCCTACATTTTCTCTCTCGTGCCATGTTAACAACTGAGTTTATGACTTCAATAGTACCTATATGACTTTCCTCATAAACTTCTAGAATATTCTGGTTCCTTGGTGGGTTATATACAACAATTATTATAATGCTCTCTGACCCAGTATTTATGCGAGCAACAAGAAATTCCTTGAACTCACTTTCTATAGCAAAGTTTATTTCTTCAACTTGAATCCTTTCACTTATGAGCAGTGCTATCCCTCCACCAGTCCTCTCAGATCTTCCAACCCTTAATATTCTGAAGCCATTAGGAAAAACTGTGATATTGTTTATGCCCTCACTCAACTTAGTCTCTGTAATTGCTACTATATCTGCCTTACTGTTGTGAATCCTATCTTTTAATTCTACTGCCTTACCAGCTAATCCATCAGCATTTGTGTATAACAATCTTAATGAGGCTCCATCCCCTGATCTTCTGTCATTATCTTCTTTATCTCCCCTTTGTCTGGAAGAACTTTGAAATGAAAATTTTTCTTCTCTTCTTCATTTTTTATCCTCATTTAACCTTTTTGCCTCTTGCAACAAGTTTTTGATCCTTCCCATCTCTTCCTGTGTTCTGTATCGTCTAATGACCACTTCTTCGAATTCTTGAAGGTCTTTTAGACTTTTTTTCTCTCAACAATATATCCCTACATGTTTCCCCTCTCTCAAAGGTTACTTTTGTTGGTCTCGGCTTTCCTTCCCTCGAATATTTGCCTAGTTGGTGAATGTTTACAATATCCTCAGGATCACAAACTACTCCAAGCTTTCTTATCAGGTCTACAACCCTAGCTTTATTTCCTTCAAGTCTCCCCTGCCATGTTGGCTCCTGGGATTTGCTTATGCCTGAGATTACCACTGTCTTCTCTTTATCAAGGGCCTGTTTAATCATTGGATTTGCCCTTTTCATCACAACGTCTTTCATTTTTTCGATTACTGTCTCTTTATAGTCAACTGCTTGTATGTTTTCCAGTGTCACCACCTTTACAGCCTCTTTTACTGCCACATTCCCCTTTAGTGCCTCAGCAAAGGAAGTTTTCATTGCATTATGTTCCATATTCAACTCCTGGAACTCTTTTCTAAACTGTTCAATATTTTCCTTAATTTGGACATTCCAAGCTGTAATCTCGTCTCTCTCAGAAGAGAGCAGTGAACTAACATCTAATCCATTTAGGTTGACGTTCAGCTGTGTGTGTGTGTGTGTGTGTGTGTGAGAGAGAGAGAGAGAGAGAGAGAGAGAGAGAGAGAGAGAGAGAGAGAGAGAGAGAGAGAGAGAGAGAGAGAGAGAGAGAGAGAGAGAGAGAGAGAGAGAGAGAATAGCTTTGTTCTAGAATTATAAAGATGATGCAGTATTATACTAAAGGAAATAACAGAATCTTGAAGAGTGTAGGGGAGGAGATGTCGGTAATGGCATTAAAGAGACGAAGGAGGAAGGAATGCCGTAGTATTAGAGGATATGCATCTATTAAAGGAAGATCATAAGACGCACGACCGACAGGTATTCCGGACAATAAGATAATTCTTAATAGTCTACAACAAACAAAAGTTTTCATATCATGGCACAACCAGCATATGAAAGCATTGCTACGTACGACTTTTAAGACTCATTCACACATATCAGTGATATACCATTGCCGCGTCCCCTCAGTCCGTCAGTGTCAGCGAAAAAAATATCGTTACTTTGAATTCGGCGTGCCCTGAGGTTGAAGATCGTCGCCACCGATATTTTTTGTTTTGTTTTTCACGGATGTCGGACTAGCGTTGTAATTTTGTCATCCTTTTTCTGTGTGATTTGCCACATCAAATGTATATGGACAACAGTCTCAAACAACGTGTTTGGGATAATATAGAACAAAACATTTTTATTTCTGTAGTTGACATATTCTACATTTCTTGGAAATAATATCAAATATGTAAGGTTAACATTTTTGGTTAGACTTTTTCCCTCCTTCTCTTACAAAGACCGTTTTCAAATTTGCAGCCATTAAAATTGCCATGGCACAGATCCAGCCTTTGAATGAAAGTAAACTTTTCCATCTTGGAAATCATCGATTTCACGTTGTATGGAGTCACTACGGATATGTGTGAGTAGACATCACTGAAGCGTCACGGACTTCACTAACGATGAATTGATACGGCACTGATACACCATTGTGTGAATCGACCTTTAATCAGCATGATACAGTTGCACATGGAGCTTGATATATATATATTCACAATGAACTCGTGATTTTAACAATACGGAAAATATTACGCGGATAATAGTATATATATATATATATATATATATATATATATATATATATATATATATATATATATATATATATATATATATATATGTGTGTGTGTGTGTGTGTGTGTATATATATATAAGATAGGCTTACAGAGAAAAATCAATAAATAATATGCTCCATATAGATACAAATGCAAATATTTATATGAAAAACAAACGTCAGGGGGACATAAATATGGCATTACTGTGTTGGCCATCATGATCTAACCTAAAACCAAGAGAGCAAATATCGAACCGCCATCCTGATTCTGACCCTCCTCATTTACCCACCGTTGATTCCAGAATAGTTTTATTTTATTGGGAAAGATTGTCTTATTAATACTGTCTAGTAAGAAAAAAAACTCATATTTTGATTTACTGATATAGGCTCTGTTGGCCAAACTCCCAGCCTATGGCTTTACTTCTTCTCTCTGCTCTCTGATTTCCAGATTTCTTTCTGACCGTTTTATAGCTGTAGTTGTTGATGGTGCGACATCTAGCCCTTTCTCTGTTTCTAGTGGTGCTTCACAGGGCTCCGTTCTTTCACCTACTCTGGTCCTACTCTTCATCAATGATCTTCTACAATCCCCGTCTTCCTCTCTTCTTCATGCCTTTGTTGACGATTCTATCTTTCACTTTTTCTCTGCTTTTTCTTCACAACTTCATCTGCCACTCGTAATTAGGCTCTTATCACTCTTATTTTCTACTGTCCACACCAATTTGCATAGGGTATCTGAGTGGAGCACTCAAAATTTTGTTAAATTCAGTGCCTCCAAGACATAGTTTCTGGCGTTCTCTTTATCTTCTTCTCCTTCTGATAACCCTATTGTCTTCGAAACTAACGAAATTTACCCTCTTGATTCTATCAACATATTGGGAATCTATATAGCCTCTAACTTGTCTTGGAGGAATCACTTACTCCAGATTTCTATATCTACATTCAAAATATTTGGGGTTCTGGTTCGTTTTAGTCATTAATTTTCCTCTTTACAATTACTTAAAATCTATAAAGGCCTTATCCGGCCCTACTTAGAATGCTCCTCACACATCAGGGGTGCTTCTTCTTATACTCAACTCCTTGATAGAGTTGAATCTAAGGCAGTCATACTCATTATTGAGCCTTCTCTTACTTCTATCTGAATTCTCTCTCTCCCTTCGCTGTAAGGTATCTTCCCTTTCTCTTTTCTATTGCTACTTCATCCATTGCTGCTCTGGTGAGTTGGCGAGTTATATCACTCCCCAACTGCCGAGGCCGCATAACACTTGCAAAGCGGCCTCATCTCACAGGTACTGTGTGGAGATTTGTAGCTCGGGAATTGGTCGGTGCAGCAACTGCTTCTTCCCATCTACTTCCAGACTCTGGACCTCTCTTCCTCTTTCTGTCTTTCCTAATTCTCATGACCTATTTTCCTTCAAAAAGCGGATCTATCGTCAACTCAGGGCCTAATCCTTCATATCTCTAGGTCCTCTGTACTTTGACTGTTTTTTCTGTCTGTCAGTTTCCTTTTTGTAACATTACCTTAGCTCTGCCTTGTCCTTAACCTTTTTCTTTTCCTTCGTCTTGGTGTTTTCTCTTGCACGGGCCTTTTTTGGAGAGGGCAGTTTTTGCCTGTCCCGATATCACTCTCATTAAAAATATGGATAAAGCTTTTGTGCAAAATTATGATCGCTAACTTTATATCCCATGAACATTATCTACATAATTACTATCCATGCACTTTTGTATCCACCACTTACTACTTTGGGAATGAGTCATGTGAACGCAGAAAAAAGAGATAATATATTGTAAATCTCTGCTGCTGAATTCCAGATATTAGTAGAATCATCTCATCTATTATATCAATTATATTGCAGGTATATTGACACGCAATTTAATAGCACTATCTGGAAAACTAAGACAAACAATAACTTTTATTATGTACCTCTGGAATAAAGAGGTTGACATATGTAAAGCCTAAAGATATAGTGTACATTTACTAGATGAATATTGTCAGGTGTTCCTTTGGTTTAAAAGGTGTAAACAATAGATTCTAGTTAGATTAAGTGCATCTAACAGTGGTCAAGTAGAATTTTCCTCTAAGGCAAGTTGAGAGTGGGAAGAGTATCAAAATGTGTTTAATCCTTATTAACTTGGGAAAATACACATATCCATCAAATTTAGATGAATACTAATGGATGGATGTACTTTAAAAGTATACGGGCTACCTTGCAAATTCAAATTATTTTTTTATCCATAGCGAGATATGGACTCCTTTGGTTATCCAAAGATTGGTGACACTACTGGTACTGATGGTTTTGAGCTTGGTGGGTAACGTAGTAGTCATAGTCTTTCTAACGTGTTCGCGCAACAGACGATCAACAACAAGAGTCAATATCTTCATTCTCCATTTGGCAATAGGTGATATAGCCGTTTGCGTCATAACAATGACTGGTGAAATTATATTTGAGGTAAGAAAGCTTCAGTGAGAGTTTTGATCTTCTCATCTCCTGCAGCAGTGGGATTGTGATGTTTGTGGTGACAGTTGTAAGTTTGAATAAAGATAATGAGCAATATTTACCAGATTTGACATGGCACTTATTACAAAAAGACTTTTAAAAAAGTATTCATAGAGTAAATTAAAAAAATTATCACGCCATTGTCATAAATTATATTAACATTGCTAGTAGTCAAGTTCAGGGTGATTCGCAGTGACTCCTAAGGTTATTTTAAAAAATTCAAGCAGAGTCCACCTTGAGTCTGAGGAATTATAGGATCTAATGATTATCTCTACATTACACAAAGATTATAAGTAAAGCAAGGGCAACTTACTGCTCTGTGATCCATAGTTCTTTTTGTCTGTTATCACTTTTGGAAGCTTACTTCACTCCATGTAAACGGACACGATCCCAATGCAAAAAGGGTTAAAACTTTGTTAAATGTTGACTTATTGTTGTCTAATCGTGTATTTTATTGCATTCCTTAAGTATTGTCACAGTCATTTACTTCACAGAGTGTTTTATTCAATGTAGCTAGTAACTTCATCATCACAATGAGTATACATCATTAAGTGTTGACGAGATATGTTACATGACTTACCTCTATCTATGCACTTTAAGCTCTGTGCAGCAGTATTCTATCATGTTGAAGTCCTTTGTGCTCTCAAAGCTTCAGTGTTATACTTGATGGTTAAATGTGTTTTCTATTTTTTCATTGTTCTTCTACTTCATATAGGATGCATTTAATAATTTACACGTTTCAAAAATTATCATGTGCTCATTTATATGTACATCTATTTTCTTTCATTCAGAAAATGCCCTTTATGCATGTTAAAGAGGTCTATGTTGAATCGCATACTATATGCCAAAAGAAGATCTTTCCTCAACTGATAACTAGGTAGGTATCGTCATAATTAACACTTCATACACTACTTAGTCCTAGGTTTCTGAGCTGTTAAGGCATTTTAGTAGGCGTAGTGATAACAAAGTTGCTGTTATCATTTATTTTTGTTACCACTATGACGGCAGACGGTGCCACCTGCATCTATTCCTGCAGCTTTAAAGGCGTACACGGGAGTATGAAAGGCATGGGGATTATACAGAGAGAAAATCCGGAGGGTACTTGATGGAGAGGAATGCTCCAAGCCATCCCCTGGTGTCTTCTCCACTGCTGATTAATTTCCAGATGTACAGTTCACACACTGCTTTAGCTTCTTTGGAGCTAATCAGCAGCGTCGAGAGAGGGAAGTGAAAAATGGGATAGGCATTTCATCCTTATATTTGGCCTAAGCAAGCAGCAAAGCTTCTGGCTGCCATACAAACGGAATTTTTCATTTTAACAGTAACTTCACACTGGTTTTAAGTATTTGAAGTAAATCTTATTCTTAACCTTGAAAAATAAATGTTGATTATTCAAACACTTGCAACATTAACTCCTTTTTGCTAATTGTTTGCATTAGCTCGTAGTTTGGGCATAACTCATAGTACCCTTAGTATTTTATTTCATTGTGTTCTTGAAAAACGTCTTTTTTTTTAATAATAATTACTATCAATGATCTGCTTTTGGTTTTTATTCCCTTTCTGATGTTGACACAGCAATAAGTGGTGCATGTAAGTGGTGGTGTAAAATACTTCCTAAGGCATCATATCTTATAATGTGAAAAGTAAAAGCCTGTTACCATATGCATATATTTTTTCTTTTTTTCAGTACTTAACTTGTCAAACTGTATATCTCTTTCCATCAGAATATGAATATAAGTAAGAACTGTCTTACACAATTTGTGTTTGTACAGACATCAATATTGAAATACATTATCTTATTGTTATAATATTCTAATATCGAAGTATTTTTTTTTAGAATTCAAAGTTTAATTATACTCTTGCCTGAGTAACAATACCGTGATTCTTTTTCTAATTTCCATAAAGGTCTTTGGAGAATGGGTACTCGGCGCAGCTGCTTGTAAAATTGTGACTTATTTTGGGATCGTCACATTGTCCTCCACGGTCTTCCTGTTGTTAGTAATGTCCTGGGATCGTTATATGGCCATCTGTAGTCCATTAAACTTCGTAGCTTCAGACTGGAGAGCAAAAAGACTCATCGCGCTTGCTTGGGTAGCAGCTTTTGTTCTGGCTATCCCCCATCTCTTCATATTTGTTCAGGTGAGCGTGATTCAGCTGTGTTTTTCTCATAGTAAATGTTAAATAAATATGAAGTGCCCTAAATGAGGAGTTTCAGCACAGTCTTCATACAACTTCTCCCTTTTTTATATATACAGGTTCGTTCCGTTTTTCTACTGTTCACTTATAATGTAATAATCAAGTATAAAATCAAAGAAAGAAAAGAAAGAAAAACAAAGCACAAAGCTAAATAAGTGAACTATCATATTATACTAATAAACTAGTAATTCTTACTACAATTCATAAAAATATTCGAGTTCATGTTTCTTGGAAGAGTCTTTCCTCTTTCAATGAAGAAATTATAAAGTCAAACTAATTCGGCTAAACTTGAATTCCTCTCGTTCAACAGCTTTGGGTTTCCTGTCATTGAGACGTCATAATATATCAGTCTGTTAACACTTCTATGGAAGTAACTCTATCATCTCCAACTCAGAGAAACATGATAAACACAAATTAAGTTAAATTAATACCTTAATTTCCACAAAATATACCGTGGGTATTCAGGACTAAACTAGAACAAGGATGGATAGTCTTTATGGTTTCAACAACAGATATCTATGTATTGCTCGGCTTCTGCCACCTGAATGACCCTATTGTATGAGTAATAACATTTGGAACTATGTCGTGTTCTATGAATGTCATCGGCAGTGATACTATGTGCGAGTATCCTAGAAATGCATAGAGGCTCCATTACTAGGAAGTTATATTTTTATGAATACATAAAACCTACTGTAATGAGATATCCTGGTGAGCAAAAAAGATAAGATATGGCAGCTCCGTATTAGTATTAGAAGTCTGTATCAGAATGTAAGCAAAATAAGCCTTTGTAGTCCCGTATTAGAGAGAGTTGGAAATCGTTATCGTTATGTAAGCAACTAACATTATGCTAATCCTTATAAATCTATAATATGCCTCGGCTACGAGTTCTTTTAAATACCGTGTAAATAATGCCTCTAATAAGAAAAAAAAACAAAAAACATTAATTGTTTTTGTGTTAACATCTTTTATGATTAGTAGGTTGGCCATGGCACCAGCCGCCCGTTGAAAGACTACGACTGAAGGCATTAGGATTCAGCTAGGAATGGTCCAGACAGTTCCGGGTTGAGTCTTCCTTCATGACGGTTCTTTTCATCATGCCTACATCTACACTGAATATTCTGGCGTATTCATTAAACATCTCTTACTATTCCATTACATTTGACAAATCACAACACTCCCCACACCTTTCTCTTTTTCTCTCTTTTTCCCACATATTTGCTACTATATTTGGAAGGTCCACAACTAATGGCCCCCAGTACCCGGCATAGAGGGCTGCGAAGAATCTCCGGGGTTCCTGTTGACTCCACTATTGGCTTGAGGGCAGACATGCCTGGTGGTAGTAATGGTTCTGCCCTTACATTGCACCTCCCAATAGATCTGCTTCTTTCATTCTTCACTGTTCTAACATTCGTGGGCTGAACTCTAATCTTTCGTCTGTGGAGCAGCACTTGGGTACTTTCTTCCCTAACCTCCTCCTCCTATCTGAAACCCAGCTGTCTATACATCCTTCCACTGACCCATTTCAAATCTCTCACTATAATCTGTATACTCATTTTTGTTCCAAAGGTGGGGTCAGTGCCTACTGCAACACTAACCCTCCCATTGCGAGGCTCATGGACCTTGAGTCTCCTAACTACCACTATTTTCCTTTGCTTCTGTAACTGTTTTCCAAACTCCACCGAGTTTGTGTCTTTCTTTGAATATCTGTCCTTGTGCCATGAGTCCTTGCTATCTTTTCACTTACATGCCGAAGTTCTCAACACTGGAGACTGCAATATACACCACAGTGAGTGGTTCAATTCTTCCCACACTGATGTGGGAGGAAATGAGGCCCTTGCTTTCTCTATCACTCATGATCTGGTGCAAATTATCAAACATCCTACTCGTGTTCCTGCTCATCACGAACATGCAGCAAACATTCTTGACCCATTTCTTACTTCTAACCCTTCAAACTAATCTTATTCTGCGCTTTCCCCTCTTGGAAACTCTGACCGATCTTTGATCTCAATCTCTTCCATTTTTGCTCCCCCTCCACCAATCCCTCCTACTCAGTGCCGCCTTTGGCACTTTGAGCATACCCAACTTGATAATGTGTGTAAGTTTCTCTTTGACTTCCCATGGGATGACTACTGCTTTCGGTCCAGCAACCCTGATCAGGTAGCTCTAAAAGTTGCCGAGATCATGACCTCGGGAATGGAGGCATACATCCCTTCTTCTACCAAAACTTTCTCTCCCCCAAAACCTTGGTTTGACCGTGCCTGCTCCATGGCTATCCAGGCCAGGATCGGACACACCGATCTTACCAAGCCTCTCCTTCCGATTTAACTCTCATTGCTTTTATTGTTCCTAGGAATCACTGTACTGCTCAGATTGAAAGGTCTAAGGCTTCCTTTATAAGAAGGAAGGTTGATAACCTTAACTCCTCTCCCACTGACAACTGCTTCTGGGCCTTAGCCAAAAACCTGTCCAAGACTCAAGCTTTCCCCCTCTCATTCGTTCTAATTGTTCTATAGCTTGCTCTCCCACTGACAAAGCCACTCTCTTTGGCTCTCATTTTTCTGCCAACTCTTCTATAAACGATTCCAGCACACCTGTTCCTCAATCTTTACCCCTCTCTAACCGTATGCCCTCCCTTATCCTTTCTTCACGCAAAGTTCATAAGGTTCTTCGCTCATTAAAGATGAACAAGGCATCTGGTCCCGATGGTATGCGTGCAAGGTTCCTTAAGGAGTTTGCAGATGAACTGTCTCCCGTGCTTTGCCATCTTTTTCGCCTCATTCTGTCAACCCGTATCTATCATTCATCTTGGTAGCACGCTCTAGTTCAACCTGTTCCTAAGAAGGCTGACCGTTCTATTCCTTCAAACTACCGACCTGTTACCCTAACCTCCCCTATTGCTAAGCTTTTCAAAACTTTGGTAAATGCTCACTTCCTGAAACACCTTGAATCTAACTCACTAATCTCCGATCACCAGTACAGCTTCTGCAATGCAAGATCCACTGGTGACCTCCTTTCCTATCTTACTCATGTATGGTCATCTTCTCTGAGGAACTTTGGGGAATCCTTTGTCATTGCCATAGATATCTATAAGGCTTTTGACAGTCTGGCACAAGGCTCTGTTGGCCAAACTCCCTGCCTATGGCTTTACTCCTTCTTTCTGTTCTCTGATATTCCAGTTTTCTTACTGACCACTTTATGTCTGTAGTTGTTGATGGTGCAACATCTAGCCTTTTCTCTGTTACCAGTGGTGTTCCACAGGGCTCTGTTCTTTCACCTACTCTGTTCCCTCTCGTCATCAATGATCTTCTACAATCCTCATCTTCCTCTCTTCTTCATGCCATTGCTGATGATTCTACCCTTCACTTTTCCTCTACCTTTTCTTCACAACTTTCATCTGCTACTCGTAATCAGTCTTGTACCGTTCTTTCTTCTTCTCTCTACTCCGATTTGCAGAGGGTATCTAAGTGGGGCACTCAAAATTTAGTTAAATTCAATGCCTCCAAGACACAGTTTCTGGTGTTCTCTTTATCTTCTTTTCCTTCCGATAACCCTATTTTCTTCGAAACTAGCGAAATTTACCCTCTTAATTCTATCAACATATTAGGAATCCATATAGCCTCTAACTTGTCTTGGAGGAATCACATAATTCAAATTTCTAAATCTTCATCCAAAATATTGGGGGTTTTGTTTCATTTCCGTCATTACTTTTCCTCTTTACATCTACTTTATATTTATATAGGTCGTATCCGTCCTTCCTTAGAATACTGCTCACACATCTGAGGTGCTTCTTTTTATACTTATCTCCTTGATAGGGTTGAATCTAAGGTAGTCAGACTCATTAATGATCCTTCTCTTACTTCTAATCTGGATTCTCTCTCTCTTCGCCATAAGGTATCTTCCCTTTCTCTTTTCTATCTCTACTACTTCCATCGCTGCTCTTATGTTGGCGAGTTGCATCCCTTCCCCACTTCCGAGGCCGCGTAACACTCGCCAAGCGACCTCATCTAACAGGTACTGTGTGGAGATTTGTAGCTCGCGGATTGGTCGGTGCAGTGACTGCATCTTCCCA
This sequence comes from Halocaridina rubra, assembly GCA_037179515.1. Lineage (NCBI taxonomy): Eukaryota > Metazoa > Arthropoda > Malacostraca > Decapoda > Atyidae > Halocaridina > Halocaridina rubra. The sequence continues at coordinate 76,673 of JAXCGZ010000214.1, forward strand.
TCTACCTCCAGACTCTGTAACTCTCTTCCTCCTTCTGTCTCTCCTAATTCTTATTACCTTTCATACTTCAAAAAGCAGATCTATCGTCATCTCAGGGCCTAGTCCTCCATATCTCTGGGTCCTCTGTACTTTGACTGCTTTCTCTGTCTGTCGTTTTCCCTTGTATGTTATTACCTCATCTCTACCTTGTCCTTAACCTTTTTCTTTTCTTTTATCTTGGTGTTTACTCGTGCCCGGGCCTTTACTGATTAGGGCAGTTTTTACCTGTCCCGGAGTCACACTCATAAAAAAAAAATCGATAACTTTACTGTAGACTTTCTTCAGCTACGGTGATGTATTAATAAACGCAAAGGTAATTACATCTCAAATAATCATAGAATATATTAATGTATTTCATGCGTTATATTTGGAAGCGTAGGCGAAGCAATTAAATGTATAAATTCTGTTGTAGGAGATAATTCCCTGAACTTTTCTCTGAAAGGTACTGGAAGGCTATCATCCGGACGGAGCGCCTGTCTTCACATGTAAGAGCAAAGGCTATTCCCACGAATGGCAGAGGAAGGTGATGTTTACATGGCTAACTTTTTATATTCTCATTATTCCTTCGGTTCTTATCACTTTCTGGTACGCTTCGATCGTTCAAGTCGTCTTCAGACAGGGTACCAGCAATCAAAGGATGGCTTCCTCAGGTAGAAGTTTTGGTATTTATCTGGTAGAATCACAAGTGATTCTTGTTCTGATGATCTAGTTTTATTTTCTCTCTCTCTCTCTCTCTCTCTCTCTCTCTCTCTCTCTCTCTCTCTCTCTCTCCTCTCTCTCTCTCTCCTCTCTCTCTCTCTCTCTCTCTCTCTTCCAAATGATTATGATTTAATAATTTACTGAAATAACTTTGCTATAAACTATGTTACTAAGTATATGACTTCTACCATTATTGCCGTCACTGCATATGATTATTCATACTTAACTTACAGTTTTCACTATTTTCTTTATTAAATGTTACTTTAGATGAAGTATAATAATTGTGAAATAAAATAAACTAAAAAACACCAGCGGTTCATGAAACATTAGCTAAATTAGAATAAACAGATATATTTTGTACATAGTGAGGTTGGGGAATCTGTAATATGAATATAGTGGCATTCAGATAGAATGCGTTCATTCCTAAGTATAGCAGATATAAGCTATAAGGTTGGATTCCTTTTAACCTTCTGTGGTGTGTAGGTGGTAGCGCCTAGACTTAGTAATTATAAGTCCTAGGTTCGAGTCCCGGTCGGGGTAAAAAATGATTCATGTTTTCACATATGTAATGTGCTTATATATATATATATATATATATATATATATATATATATATATATATATATATATATATATATATATATATATACAATAGCACATAATGCACATTTGTTTATATATAAACTTTACAAACTAAGCATATTGGTCAAAAATCGAAAGTATAAAATATGCTTCAGATTTCAGAAGTTTGATCTCCGGCAAATATGTACACTAATATATGTTTGCGTGACATGGTAGTTGAAGATTTCGAATGCTATGATTAACTAGTATGTCTTTTGCTCACTAGATGGCATCACCTTCTTAAGGAAGACCACTATGAATTCGGAGTCCGTGTCACGAACGAAGATGAAGACGGTGAAGATGACTCTCTCCATCATCATAACTTTTGTTGCATGTTGGATGCCATATTTTGTCGTTCATAATATACGCATATGGTCAGATTATCAGTAAGTGATGCTATGGTTTCTATTTCTAACTTATTATTTCTGTATTACGTAATTCTTTCGATATTACTGAGCAAAGGTTATGTGATTCTCCCTGTGTAATGCCATGACTATATCTTGAGACACTATTTATAAAGTCCTATTTTCAGCTTAGAGAGATAGCATCCTTCCCGATATATTTTTTCTCTTCTTTTTCTTTTCTAATAGCTTTAATATAACATTCACTAAAATATATTAAAGGGCGGTTTACACGGCCAAACGGTTCGTCGAACGCGGTTCGACAGACAAGTGTTTGAAGTGATGTTCGAACGTGTGAACGGGGTATTGGGTTGTCGAACGTGTTCGACAACCAAATACCCCGTTCGCACGTTCGAACATCACTTCAAACACTTGTCTGTCGAGCCGCGTTCGACGAACCATTTGACCGTATAAACCCCCCTTAAGACTTTTGCAAGATTGATTCCTATAGTAGAATTATATTCGGACCTGATACATATTTATTTCTATTGGCAACGACCGTATAATGCTATATTTTCGTTGTAGTTTATCCCCTGGATACTCTTTATGTTTACCTGGTTACGTGATATACATATATCCCGCTTTGAAGTATCATTAGCAATGTCATTTTTCATTTACAAAGTACACTGTTCATCTTTTTAAAACTAGTGATTTTTGTTTTCATAATTGAAATTTTATCAATATTAAATTGCTTTAATGTCTGCCTCCATAAAAAAGAATCCTTATAGAAAAGCCAAATAGTAAACGTAGCATATAGTTTATATACGCGTAAGTGCATTTACATACCCAAGAATAACAAAAACATAAGTCATGCTAACGATTTACTTCGCAATATATATGTGAGAGATCTAATAAAAGTCATGACAGTAGTATTTTAGCGTCAATAAAATTTGTGTTGGTGCTAGATATCGCATCCCCTTGAGCTCGTTCTCAAGCTTTAAACGTAGCCAAAAAAATCGTATATCTAACAAAGTTGTTGACTGTGAGAACGGACCAAAGAGAATTTGTCATTAGGAAAGGTTTATCACTTCCTGGAATTTTTCGAATTTTGTTATGCTTTCACACACACACACACACACACACACACACACACACACACACACACACACACACACACACACACACACACACACACACACACACACACATATATATATATATATATATATATATATATATATATATATATATATATATATATATATATATATATATATATATATATATATATATATATATATATATATATATATATATATATATATATATATATATATATATATATATAAATATATATATATATATATATATATATATATATATATATATATATATATATATATATATATATATATATATATATATATATATATATATATATATATATATATATATATATATAATATATATATATATATATATATATATATATATATATATATATATATATATATATAATATATATATATATATATATATATATATATATATATATATATATATATATATATATATATAATGCTAATTCTCCTTAGAATAAGAGAACTAGCATGATATAATGTTGTTCCTTTAACAAGGGATAACATTATTTTTCTGGGTATGCTATCCTATTTCTTAATCTGTTTGTATCATAATCTGCAATTCGTCATCATATTAGAAAGCATCGTTGCAGAGGTAATCTCACGTGATACAAGCACAGAAAGAGGAAAACAAAAATTTTCCAAAATCACAAATCCAGCATGGCTACATTTTATGCAAATAACACTTATTCACGAAAAGCACGTGAACTTTATCACGTTCGTTCTCCTTAGAATAGGATTTTGTGACTTAAACGAGGGACAATATTGTGTCTTTGGGTTTGCTCTCCTAGTTCTTCATCTGCTTGTAGCAACCTCTGCAATTCCTCCTCACATTAGAAAGCATCGTTGCATAGGTTATCTCGCAAGAAATTCATCTTGCAAGATGTTTTAAAGTGATTCAAGCACAGATGAAGAGGAAATCAACACCTATTCCAAAATCACAAATCACCTTCACACCATCTTCTTCCACTCATTCCTATGTCTTGATTGATTCGGTTTTACGTCACGAACTCCCTTTTCTACTAAGGGCTAGGACGGTTGCCTTCTTACGAAGGACTTGTTTTGGCAGATGTAATCGTTACCCTGAGTGTATGCCCTTACTAACCTCAGTCCGTGACGGGGCGCGAACCCTCGACCTGCCGCTTCAGAGTCGCAGACGCTACCATTTTGCCACGGAGACTACTCATTCCTATTTCTTCTCTCTCTCTCTCTCTATCTCTTCCCTACTCCAATGGCAATGACATACGATGCGCATCCAATGCTCTTTTCACAGCATCCATCCATGTGATTCTATGTCTTCCTTTCGGCCTTTCTCAAGGTATTTTTGTTAAAATTAAGATAATAATAATAATAATAATAATAATAATAATAATAATAATAATAATAATAATAATAATAATAATAATAATAATAATAATAAAAATAATAATGATGATTTTGATGATGATGATGATGATAATCATCATCATCATCTTTATTATTATTATTATTATTATTATTATTATTATTATTATTATTATTATTATTATTATTTGAAAGTCACTGAATATAAAAGTAAAAGTACGCAGTCACCGTGGCTCAAGCGGTAGCGTCCGCGACTTTGAGGCGTCAGGTCGAGGGTTCGCGCCCCGTCACGGTCTGAGGTTATCAAGGGCATGCACTCAGGGTAACGATTACATCTGCCAAAACAAGTCCTTCGCAAGAAGGCAACCGTCCTAGCCCTTGGTAGAAAAGGGAGTCCGTGACGTAAAACTAAAAAAACTAAATATAAAAGTACACACACACACACACACACACACACACACACACACACACACACACACACACACACACACACACACACACACATATATATATATATATATATATATATATATATATATATATATATATATATATATATATATATATATATATATATCCCAACTAACTGATATTTCATTACTAGACTTGCATCCTCTAGCATAGGAGAAATATGACACATTAGCTCATAAGAGAATAAAACCAAACTAATAAACTATAGCAGTAATAGTAAAATAAACCGGAATAATGCACAATTTTAATAGCACAGACATTACATTTTGATCGTTTTATATCTGTGGTTGCTGATGGTGCAACACTTAGTCATTCCCTGTTACCAGTGGCCCACAATGCTCCGTTCTTTCATCTATACTCTGTTCCTTCTCTTCATCGACAATCTTCTTCAGTCCTCATCCTCATCTCTTCTCCATGCCTTTGCCGACGATTCTACCCTTCACTTTTCCTCTGCCTTCTCTTCACAGCCTTCATCTGCTACTTTTAATCAGTCTTGTATCACTTAATTCTACTCTCAACTGCGATATAAAGAGGCATTCTGAGTGGGGCACCCAAGATTTGGTTAAATATGATGCTTCCAAGGCAGTTCATGGCTATCTCTATATCTTTTCCTTCTGATAGCCCAATTGTCTTCGAAACTAACGAAATTTACCCAATTAATTCTATAAACATATAAGGAACCCAGGTACCTTAGCTTGTATTGGAGGAATTACATAATCCAAATATCTAAATCAGCATCCAAAATATTGGGGGTTCTGCTTCATTTTGGTAATTACTTTTCCTCTTCTCAGTTACTTATAATCTATAAAAGTCTTTTGCGTCCCTGCTTAGAATACAGCTCACAAATTTGGGGAGCTTATTCTTATACTTATTTCATTGATAGGGTTGAATCCAAGTCAGTCAGACTCATCAGTGACACTTCTCTTACTTTAAATCTGGATTCTTTTTCTCTTTGTCGTAAAAAGTATCATCCCTTTCTCTTTCCTATCGCTACTACTTCCATTGCTGTTCTGATGAGTTGCTTCCCTTACCCACTGCCGATGCTGCATGGAATTCTCTTTCTCCTTCTGTCTTCCCTAATTCTTATAACCTATCTTCCTTAAAAAAAAGCTAATCTTTTGTCATTTCAGGGGCTAATCTTGTTATATCTCTAGGTTCTCAATACTTCGACTAT
>JAXCGZ010000214.1:92500-106757 GCA_037179515.1 Halocaridina rubra
AGACTAGTGCATTTTGCACCTATCGTGTAGGTATTGGATCTCTGGTCCGAATGAGATTGCACTGTCGATGTAAACACCCAAGTTTTGTTTCTGGCTCTCGCTGGTGGATGGCAAGCGCTTTTGTTTTGAGGGCCTTTATCTTGAGCCCAAGTGTGATGAAGATGTTGTGAATTTTTGTTAGGCTTTTTTGAGCAAGGTCAAAGACATCGTGACCTCTGGTCACCAGGGCAAATTCAACAGTGTAATTAAAGATCATGGTCCTGTGTGGCAGCTTGATATCCATGATTTTTTCTATCAGTCAGTCGAAGAGGATGTGACTGAGGATGCCACTTTGTGGAGTCCCGTTTTCTGTTGCTTGAAGGTCTCTATACTTTCACTCAAGAACTTCTGCCCACTAGACTCAGCTTGATCCAGAAGACAAGATTACCTTTGACTTGTTTGTCGACAAGTGCCAAGAGAATGGCAGGCACATTAGCCAGCTCAAAGGCTTTCTTTAGGTCCAGAAAGATGATGATCCTTTTTTGGTTCTTCAAGAATGATAGTAGGGATGCTATGCATTTAGTTGCTCCTATCTCAGGTTGATAGGCAAACATGATGTCGTGGAAGGGTGGGCATTTCCTTCGGAGTTGCTATAGCACTAACTTCTAGGTTGTCTTGCTCAGACAGCTTAAAAGGGATATTGGACACAGGTTATTTGGATCTTTTGGTTTCGGAATGGGCTGGCCTCACTTTTGGGCCCATGTGGTGTTGATAAGCGAAAGCAGTGCGCGAGTTTCCCCTGGTGTCCGAAGTTTTGGATCATGGTATATGTGATCCTATCTGCCCCTGGGGTTGTGTTTTTTGAGCTTTGCTCACTCATCTCAGTTCGGTGAGGGTGAAGGGGGTGTCGGTGGAACCTTCGGTATTGCAGGCTTGTTCAATCTTTTCCCATCTTTTTGTAGGGAGACGCTGTAGGACTCCTCTTGTTCTGGATGGAGTTACTTGGCATCAGCTCTCTCTGAAAACTTAAGAGAAAGATCTTCTGCTTTTGCGCTAGGGTCTCTGTGAGAAATGATCCTTGTTGGTCTTCCTTTCGTGATGAAGTTAATTTTTTTTCCACATTTGACCCACTGTTGTGTGAGCATCAAGTGTGGAGCACTATTTGAGCCATTTTTTCCTTTAATCTTCTAGATTTCTTTATGAATATGTTGCTTAATGGTCTGGAGAAGGCGATAAGAGTCTTCTGTTGGACAGATGTGATCTCTCCTGGCGATATTGAACCAGTGATTGAGGTCCATCACTCTGTCACAGTAGTACTATCTGTCTCTGTGGTTGAAGTGTCCTTGCTTGCGGAGGGGGATGGAGAGGTCAGTTGCGGCTTGCATGTTGCTGACTAGGTCTGCCTGCACGTGCTTGATGTCCTTCGGGAGGGTGTATGCGGAGTACCAATAGGCGATGTATTGCTCAAAGTCATTCTAGTTAGCATTCCTAAAGTTCTAACGGGGAGGAGGGGCTGGAATCTTGAAAGCGTTAGAATTCTCAGCTTGAGATATACCCACTAGCAGTCACTTGTGATGTGGGGGTGCACTCTCCATGTAATATCATGCTTAAGAGAGTCAGAGTTGAAGGGGAGGTCCAAAATACCTCCTTTGTCATGGGTTGGCTCGTGGTCATTCAGAATGATTTCATTGTCGTGATCGGCTAGCAGGCCAATAACAAGTGTGCCTGCTCTGCAGGCATAATCGGAGTTGAACCTGGGGAGGTGAGGGTTGAAATCCTCACCTATACCAGGTCAGTGTGGCAGGCTGTTCCAAAGAGAGTGGTCAAGTCAACTTTAGCCTCTCGAGGTCTGTATATTATGTAGAAGGTGATCTTGCTGTTCTGAAGTTTTATTTTTACAGCCAGGACTTGTCCTTCTTCTACACAGTTCATTGGCTGCATAATTTCTTCGACTAGGGTGTTCCTCTTGATGAAGGTGGCGCTGCCTATATTTTCTCCTGGTGTCTAGTGATGATAGAAGCCCTGGTATGCAGATATTTTCGGGATGTTGTTCTCCATGCATAGAATCTCCTGCAACATGATTACATTGATTTTTTCAGCTTTGGCAATACACTATAGATGTTGGATTTTCTTCCTCAGTCAATGAACATTCCAGTGGAGGATCCTGAGATCTGGCATCTTGAATATTTAAGATGAAGAAGAGGATTGGATAGCAGGTTCTTGGATCTGTGGATGGTCCTTCTTGATCAGTACTTCTGCTGTGATTGCATGGCTCTCTGGTTGATGGTGTCCCTGGTGTTAGGGTCCATGTCCATCAGGAGGGTGTTTATTGCTGCTGTAATGGCATGTGAGATCTAGTCTTTTAGGTCAGTTAAGGTGAAGATGGGGTTGGGGTGTAGGTTTTGGTGAGGTTCCGGGTTGAGGAGAAGGTGTGGAGGGTGCTTGTGGTGTAAAGGGACTAGGAGGGGCACTGGGGTAGCTTCTGAGTCTGAGGTCTCTGGAAGGGGCAAAGTGGTTGTTGAGTGGGTGAAGAGAGGCTGAGGGAGAGCTGGGGACTGGGAAGGAGCTTGGGCTGGAGTGGGGCACTAGGCAGGAGCAGGAAACTAGGCTGGAGTAGGAGACTGGGCTGGAGCATGTGAGGGGGTACAGGAGAAGTGGGATGGGCTCGGACCAGGCTGGTATTATTTACATGTTTTTCTATGTATGCATATACATATGTACTTGCTTGTATATATATATATATATATATATATATATATATATATATATATATATATATATATATATATATATATATATATATATATATATATATATATATATATATATATGTGTGTGTGTGTGTGTGTGTGTGTGTGTGTGTGTGTATATATATATATATATATATATATATATATATATATATATATATATATATATATATATATATATATATATATATATATATATATATATATATATATATATATATGAGGAAAGGGGGTTAGGAATACTTTCTTTGTGTTCCCCTGCGTTTCGTAAACATCGACTAAATGGAGAGGAGCGGGGGGACTGGGAATTCCCTCCTCTGTATTTTACTTTCTAAAAATAGCCAAAAGATGTGGGGATATTCTGGCAGGAGGGATCCAGCTAAAACCCTAGTAGTTGTATTTTTGAATGTGCGTGGTTGTGATGTAAATGAAAGTAATAGGTAGGTGATAGGGAGTATGTTTGTGGAGAGAAAGATAGCTGTATTTGCAGTGAGCAAAACAAAGCTAAAGGGGAATGGTGAGGTGACATTTGGGCGAGTTGTAGGTAGGGTGTCTGGAGTTGAGAGGGGAAGATAAAGAGATAGAGTGGCTCTGTTATTGAGTGAAGAGATGAATAAGTGTGTGGTAGAATGGAAGGAAGTATCTTCTCGAATAATAGTGGCTAAAACGAGGCTGGGATGCGAGGCTTGGGTGTTTGTGAGTGCATGTGGGTCTGGCAGTGAAAGAAGGGAGGAAGAGAGAGAAGAATTTCAGATGAAATTGAATGAGTGTGTGGAAAACTTGGGAATGAATGTGAATGTGGCTTTGTAGGAAGATTTGAATGCTAGAATAGGGAATGAGCAAGTGGATGGTGTAATTGGGAAGTATGGAGTACCTGGTAGGAATGAGAGTGGAGAGAAAATGATAGAAATGTGCACTGAGAGAGAGATGTTGATGTCTAATACTGTATTGAAAAAGAAAAATGTACACAAGTATACATGAGTCAGAGTGGATAATGGAATAGTGGTTGACAAAGCATTACTGAATTATGTTGTGGTGAACAGAAGGGTGATTGGAAGAGTATTGGATGTGAATGTACTGAGAGGAGCTAGTGGTGGAATATCTGATCATTATTTAGTGGAAAGTAGAGTGACAGTGGGAGAAAAGTGGAGAGAGAGGAGAAGCAAGAAAAGAGGAGAGGTGCTAAAAGTTAATTAATTGTATAAGAAAGAGTAAGACTGTGAGTATAAGGCTAGTGTGAGAAATATGTGGAATGTAGTGAACGAGAAAGTGGAGGAGTGACTGAAAGATGAATGGGGCTGTTTCAAGGAGAATGGTATGAAGTGTGCCGAGGTACTGTGTGGAAGGAGACTACCTGGTGAAAGTAAAAGGAAAGGGAGTGAATGGTGGAATGAGCAGGTGAATGCAGTAGTGGCTGAAAAGAAGCGAGCTTATGAGGTATGGTAGCAGGTAGGTAATGTAGAGAAGTACAAAACGTATTGGGCAAAGAGGAGGTTAGCAAAGCACGTGGTGAGGGAGGCAAAGAGAGAAGTGGACGTAATGTGGGGCAGATGCTTGTCTGAGAATTTTGAAAGGAATAAAAAGATGTTATGGAAGGAAGTGAGAAGAGTGAGGAAAGGTGAATGTGGTAAGGAGGAGAGGGTGAAAAGAGCAGATGGGCAATTGCTGGTGGATCAAAGAAAAAGATGAGAGAGAGATGGGCTGAATATTTCAAGAACTGCTGAATGAGGAAGGTGATTGAGGGGCAGAGATTGATGGTGTGGAAAACGAATGGAGAATGCCAGTGTTTGGAGATGAGAATGATAAAGATATAACAAAAGAAGAGGTACATTTGGCATTGAGAACAACGAAAGCAGGTAATGTACCAGGGATATATGGGTGTCATGTTGAATGTTTGTCAAAAGGTAGGGAGACATTAGTAGAATAGATGGTTAGGTTGTTGAATGTATGTATTAGGAAAGGGAGGGTCTCAGTGGATTGGAGGAGTGCATGTGTATTTCCACTTAACAGAGGGAAGGGAGATAAGTATGAGTGTAGTAGTTTTAGAGGAATTAGTTTGTTGAGTGTGGTTGGTAAGGTATATGGAAGAGCGTTAATCAAGAGAATTAGGAAAGGTACTGAGAGATTGATTGGGAAAGAAGAGTGTGGGTTCAGTAGAGGAAGAGGATGTGTGGATCAGGTGTTTGCAGTAAGACAGGTATGTGAGAAGTTCTTGGAGAAAGGTAAGGACACTTTTTGGGCCTTTATGGATTTAGAGATAGCATATGACAGGGTAGATAAAGAGGGGTTGTGGAGGGAGTTGCGACTGTATGGAATAAGTGAAAGTTTGTTGAACGTGGTGAAGAGTTTTTACATGAATAGTAGAGCATGCATGAGAGTTGGGAATGGTATGAGTGATTGGCTTGAGGTGAATGTTGGCTTATGTCAAGGTTGTCTAATGTCACCATGGTTGTTTACTGTATATATGGATGGAGTGGTAAGATAATAAAATGAAAGAGTAATAGACAAAGGCTTGGAACTAGTGGGTGAGTATGGAAGGTTGTGGAAATTGAGTCAGTTGCTATTTGTGGATGATACTATACTGGTGGATGATACTGAAAATGAATTGAATCATTTGGTGACTGAGTTTATTAGTGTGTGTGAAAGAAGGAAGTTGCGGGTTAATATTGATAAAAGTAAAGTCATGAGATGCACGAGAAGTGTTAATATTGGCAGATTGAATGTAGGAGTGAATGAAGAGTTGTTTGAAGAAGTTGAGAGCTTTAAGTATCTGGGGTCGCATGTATCAAGGAGTGGACGAGTGGATGTAGAGTAAATCACAGAGTGAAGAAGCAAGTAAATGTCTAGGTGGGTTGAATGAGTAATGAGAAATAGATTTTTGGGAATGAATGCAAAGAAAAGGCTATATGAATGTGTGATTGTGCCAACACCACTGTATGGGCAGAGACTTGGAATGCAGGAGAGGATGAAAGCAATACGCTGAATGTAATGGAGACGAGGTTTTTGAGAGGTATGATTGGTGTATCTAGAATAGATAGAGTAAGAAATGAGGATGTCAGGCAGGGAACAGGTGTTGGAATGGAGCTTTCGGATAGGTTAGATCAGAGAGTGTTGAGATGGTATGGACACATGGAAAGGATGAGTGATGAACGAATAGTGAAGGGAGTGTGGAGTACAGAAGTGACTGGAGTTAGATCTAGAGGTAGACCTAGAATGAGATGGATAGATGGCATGAAAAGAGCACTGAATGCACGTGGAATGTCAGTGGAACAGGGAAGAGTGCATGCAAGAGATAAGAATGAGTGGAGAAAGATTCTGCATATATGATGTGGTCCAAAGGGATTTCATGCACCTGCTAGCTCAGTGAACTGTGGTAGATGAGTGTGAGGGGATTTGCCATGTGATGAAGCATGGGGGTAAACCAGCTGGGGCTGTCAGGACTCATTGTAGAATATCCTTGCCCACCTACCTTGTGGCTGACCCAAGCAGGGTGGAAGGGGGGAGACGTGGCAACTCTTTATCGCCAAGGAGCTGAGAGTAGTGGTTGAGGTGTGTGTGGATCATGGAGAATGCGCGTTTCTTGGCTCGGCTACCCCCCTTACATGTGGGAGTGAGGCATGTGTATATGTATATGTATGTATTTTATTTATTATTATCTTTTATTATTTTTATCATTATCATATATGGATTATGTTGTGCTGGACAGGAGGGTGATTGGAAGAGTATTGCATGTACATGTGCTGAGAGGTGGAATATCTAATCATTATATTAGTGGAAAGTAGAGTGAGAGTATGAGAAAGGGAAGAAAGAGACGAAGAGAGGAATAAAGGTGCTAAAAGTGAGTGAACTGAATAAGAAAGGGAAAGACTTTTTTCATGATTGTGACACCAGGACGGGCCAAAAAAATAATAAAATAAAACAGTCCTCATTGGGCCTGGTCACGAAGAATACATAATGTAAAGAGAAAAAGAGATGGGGTGTGCTGTGACTTGTAAGAAGTGAAGGGATGTAAGCATAAGACTAATTTTAGGAATGTGTGGAATGTAGTGTAAGAGAAAGTGGAGGAGGGACTGGAAGAAGAATGGCATTGTTTCGAGGAGGAAGTCATGAAGTGTGCAGAGGCAGTGTGAGGAACAAGACTTACAGGTGGAAGTAAAATAAAAGGTAATGAATGGTGGAATGTGCAGGTGAGTGCAGTGATGGCTGAAAAGAATTAGGCATTCGAGGTAATGTTACAGGTAGGTAATATGGAGGCATATGATAGGCATAGATGCAAAGAGGAGTTTAACAGAGCACGTGGTGAAGAAGCAAAGAGAGAAGCTGATGTAAGGTGGGGTAGATGCTTGTCTAAGAATTTTGAAAGAGTAAAACAGATGTTTTGGATGGAAGTGAAAAGAGTGAGGAGAGGTGATTCTGGTAGGAAGGAGAGATGGGCAAATGTTAGTAGACGAAATAGAGGTGAGAGAGTGGTGGGCTGAGTATTTCAAGGAATTGCTATATGGGGAAGATATGAGGGAGGCTGAAATTGTGGCTGTGTGAAATGAATGGAGAATACCAATGTTTGGTGATAAGAATGATAGAGAAATAATAACAGAGAAGGTACATTTGGCACTGAGAGCAATGAAAGCATGTAAAGCACCAGAGATAGATGGGTGTCATGTTGAATGCTTATGAAAAGATGGGGAGATAGTAACAGAATGGTTGGTTAGGTTGTTGAATGTATGTTTCAGGAAAGAGAGGGTCCTAGTTAATTGGTGGAGTGTATGCATACTTCCACTTTATAAAGAAAAATGAGATAAGTATGAGTGTAGTAGTTTTAGAGGAATTAATTTGTTGAGTGTTGTTGGTAAGGTATATGGAAGTGTGTTAATCAAGAGCATTAGAAAAGGTACAGAGAGATTGATTGGAAAGAACAATGTGGGTTCAGGAGGGGAGGAGAATAATAGTAGAAAGCTAGAGACACCATTTAGGCTTTTATGGACTTAGAGAAAGCGCGTGACAGGGTTGATAGAGAGGCGTTTTATAGCGTATTTCGAGTGTATGGAATAGGTGGAAATTTGTTAACTGCGGGGCAGAGTTTTTACATGAACAGGGAAAGCATGTGTTTTGCAGATGATACTGTGGCTGATACTGAAAATGAACTTAAATCATTTGGTGACTTTGTTAAGATGTGTGAAAGAAGAAAGTTGCTGGTGAATATTGATAAAAGTAAAGTTATGAGATGCACAAGGCGTATTAATGTTGGCAGATTGAATGTAGGAGTAAATGGAGAGTTCTTTGATGTTGAGTTTTAAGTATCTGGGGTCGCATGTATCAAGGAGTGGACAAGTGGATTCGAATGTAGTCTATAGAGTGAATGAAGCGAGTAAAGGTGTAGGTGTAATGAGAAATATGTAATTGACAGTGCATGCAAAGAGAAGAATATAAGTGGATGTAATTGTGCCAACAGGATGGTATGGAACAGAGACTTGGAATGCAAGAGAGATATAAAGAACAAGTTGAATGTAAAGGAGATGAGGTGATTGAGATGTTTGATTGGTGTGTCTAGAACACATTGAATAAGAAATGAGTATGTCAGGTAGAGAACTCTTGGTGAAAGGAAGCTGTCGATCGGGTTAGATCAGAGTGTATACCATGTTAGTTTGGACACATGGAAAGGATGAATGATGAATGAATAGCGAACAGACTGCGGAGTGCAGAAGTGATTGGAAATGAGCCAAGAAGAAGACCTAGACTGAGATAGATGGATGGCTTGAATAGGGCATTGAATGCACTTGGAATATCAGTGGAACAGGGAAGAGAGAGTGAAAGATATAGGAATGAATGAAGGAAAATTGTGCATAAGTGACAAGGGCCAAATGAATTGCTCGCCCATGCTAGCTCAATGAAGTGTGATAGACGGCAACCCTTTAGCCCCAAGGAGCTAAGAGGCTTAGCTGAGGAATGTGTGTACCGTGATGAATGCGTGTTTCTTGGCTCGGCCACCTCCCTTACAAAGGAAATGAGGCCATGAATATGTGCGTATAGTGGAATAAATACTATACTGAGAGGTAAAATGCTTTTTGAAAAAAGAATGTCATTACAACTACTTTTACTCATTTACTTAAAACATGAATTATGTTATCTTCATTATCACGATTTTTTTTTTTTTTTTTTTTTTTTTTTTTTTTTTTTTTTTGCACCTACTGTCTTGGGTCCATCAACTCATTTCGTTTCCGTTAAATATTTCTTGAGCTGCTGCAATGGCATCGTAATGTTCACATTCTAATGTCATCAGGAGCTTTTAGAGTGTATTTCTGTTTGCCTATTATTTACATAAAGAGAGAGAGAGAGAGAGAGAGAGAATATACACAGCCACAGAGCCTAACCAACCACAATCCAATTAATTACTTGACATAATTAACATACTTAACATATATATATATATATATATATATATATATATATATATATATATATATATATATATATATATATATATATATATATATATATATATATATGTGTGTGTGTGTGTGTGTGTGTGTGTGTGTGTGTGTGTGTGTGTGTGTGTGTGTGTGTGTGTGTAATGAAGCAACATGTTTAGTACTGGCATGTATACTATTTAATTGTAGGGAACCTTACATTTTCATTAATGGAGTCCTCCAGAAAATCTAAAATGCTGTTGTATATGCAGAATTATTAGGGGCTACAGCTAATGGAGACTAACAAATATTTTACATTTTACATTTTTCTTTCAAGAATAAATGGTCATAACTGTAAGAGCTCGTATGGTATTAGCTTTATACATACAACTGCATTAGCTAATGCCTTCCTATGTATATTTGTATTAATGTTTTACAAATGCCAATAAAATTATTTGGTTACAAAATGAATCTTATTTCTTTAATCTCTAGAATAAAGATCACGAAGTTTGCGGAAAGACAGAAAGGATTATTTTATCATTGTCTTTTTCCATTCATAACAACCGAGAATCTAAGTTAGTAAAAGAATAATCACACACATCTAGCGTACATGTGTACAATTATACCTATTTATATTGCCAGTGCAAGTCTTATGCTCATAACTCCCCATCTTCTTTTTGTTTTTTTGATGCACTGATACATAACATATTTCTTCAAAATTAGGAATGCATTTACTATGTAAAATATCTTTGCTTAACAAATTCATATCGTCAACTATTCTACCACTAAAAAACTAGTTTTTGCCATTTTGAAAATTTTCTTACAAGGCTTAAAACTGAGATTCCAAGTTCTTTTGCCATACATATCAAAATGCCTTTCATTATCAGCTTCCTTAAAAGCAAGGAATAACTTAAAATGTGTTACCATATTCCCCATATTCTCCAGGATTCAGGTGTTGCAAAATATAACTCTTCCATCCTTTCTTCAAAACTAAGATTTCGTATTTTACCACCAGCATTACAGTATGTATTAAACTTTTTTAACTAGTTTTTTTTTTTACATGGTTTCGAGAAAGGTGGTGCCTTCATTTCACTCATGCATATATGTCTGAAAACCACCTCTACGTTTGCTAAGAATGATCAAGCTCACTTATATGTTTTTAGAGACAAATTTGCCAATACGTTGATCATAAAATATCTTTCACCTTCACATTCTTCATCAAATTCCTCATCTGCTTATGAATACACAAACATGGATCATCTTACACTGATATTCTTCTTTACACTTGCAAGTAATGAACCTTATTGACCCCTAATCAGACTACCCCTGTACACAAATAAGGTCTTCCTAAAGTTCTTTACCACTATTTTCAACTATTACTCTTTTACATTTTTTTCTAACGTCTGCAAAATTTTTAAATGCGATTACAGTGTGGACATGATGTTCTTTTGTTTTCAGTATTTATAAATATCCCCAGCTTTTAGAGACTTTTCAAAGATGATATAAAGTACTGAAGACAAGGGCTGAGTACATTCTTTATATGTGTATCTGAACATGAAGACGTATCGAGGTTTTATGTGCATATACCTCCATTAATGCTTGACTTACCGTATTTTTATGGCTGAAAGACAATGATTTACCACACTGGCCGAAGTTGTTTCTCCTCCTTAATGATGGGAGTGGGGTATTATATATTCTCTCACTGTCTCAGTGATACTTATGTCTGCTTTTACCACTTATACAACTTGTACTTTCATCTTTCCTTTCCCAATGACAAAGCTATGAAGGAGATTGGGTTTTTCCTTGGCTTACCTTCCAATGTCAGTTTCGTATTTCTCTGCTTCATTTTGTTATGCACAGAGTCATTACTTCTCTTTTACTCTCTTGCAAACTGTTTATGCTTTTCCTCATTTTACGACAATTCAATTCTTCGCTAACTCTCTCTATAATACTTCGAATCCTTTTCCCCTAATTGCAACCTTTACAAAAGTACCAAGTTGTTCTTGCACCAACGTCCCCAAAGTCACGAAAGAATACGATTATCATGGTATCAGTGACAGTTTGATCGTGAGTTTATCAATTATTTACGTTATATGCGTGCAAACATTGCAACTAAACATTTCACTGAAGTACCAACTTAAGTTCATATTAGTGAAAATTTTTAATATATCTGCTAAGACTTTGCATGCTTTTATTAATCATGAATATGACACTGGGACGGGCAAAGAAATTGCCCTCATCAGGCCCGGGCATCAAGAAAACAATGATAAGAAGAAAAAAGCAGCTTAAGAACAAAGCAGAAATAAGAGAATGATAAAAAATAAGAAAAAGACAAGCTGAGAGAATAATCAAATCAATCAGTATCTATCCTTCATCTTAGAAGTGTGCTCTAGTTAAACCTGCTCCTAAGGAGGATAACCACTCGATACCTTTCAACTACCGTCCTATTGCCCTAGCCTCTGCTATCACTAAAGTATTCAAAGCTTAACTCAATTCTTACTTTTTGAAACATCTGGTATCTAACTCCTCTATCTCCAATCTCCAGTACGGCTTTCGCAAGGCAAGAGCCACTGGTTCCCTCTTCTCCTATCTTACTCGTCTAACGCCATCTTCTCTGGGGAAATATGGGGGAATTCTTTGTCGTTGCATTTGATATCTCTAAGAATTTTGACAGAGTCTGGCACAAGGATCTGTTAGCCAAACTCCCTGCTTAAGGCTTTACCACTTCTCTCTGTTCTCTGATTTCCAGTTTTCTTTCTGACCTTATATATATGGTTCTTGACGGCGCAGCATCTAGCTCATTCTCTGTTACTGGCGGTGTTCCACGGAGCTCTGTTCTTTCACCTACTGTGTTCCTGCTCTTTATCAATGACCTCCTTCAGTCCCCGTTTTCCTCTCTTCTCCACACCTTTGCCTACTATTCTACTCTTCATTTTTCCTCCACCTTCTCTTCATAACCTTCATCTGCTACTCATAATCAGACTCATATCACTCTTTCTTCTACTTTCAACTCCAATTTGCAAAGGTGTCGCATGACTGAAGTCTTGCTGAAGCCAGAATCTGAAACTGTAACAAGTCGTGAAGAGAAACATGAGCGGCTAGAGGTCAAGGGTAAAATAGAATACTCTCCCAGTTGTTTATCTGGGTACGGTCAATGGATTCAGGGGGCTTAGCACCTGGCTGGATCCATGGGGCTTAGCACCTGGCTGAACCCAGGTGCTTTAGCACCAGGGCTTAGCCACCCAGCATCAAGTGCCTCAAGAGTGTGGGAAAGACCCAGAATTCGGCCCTGCCCAAAACCACAAGTAACCCTATATGCCCTGGAGGGATACCCAATAGCCACGCACTGACCTAGAACTCTTCCGTTCTATAGGCCAGCTGAAATAGCCCATCCCCCAAGAGGAGGGACCTCTCTTTGAACCTGAAGGCAATTGGCAGAAGTAGATTTAGCGACATGCCCTGCCCTTCGGGGTATTTCAAGAATCCCCATGGCAGCCAGAGAGCAGTCAGAGAGCGACAGTTAGTCAGAATAGTACCAGGGGCACGAATAGATCATAGATTTTGATAGTCATAGGGTGGGGGGGCATTGAGGCGTCGAAGATGTTAGAATAAATTAAGATAAAGGAACCACCGCTTGTCCATTCTTACCTTGCACCCTTCTGGTACTAAAAGTAACGTAGTGACAAGTAACACTACGTCAAAGTGGTGTCATCTAGAGGGATAACATCACGTCAAAGGGAATCTGAATACAGCACCCAAAATGTAGTTAAATCTTATGTCTCCAAGGCACAGTTCTGACTAACTCTTTATCTTCTTCATCTCCTTATAGGCCCATTGTAATGGAAACTAGTGAAAGTTACCCACTTAATTCTGCTAACATTTTTGAAGAGAGGAGTAATAAAATCCATATTTCTATATTTGCAGTAACAAAATTTTGGGTTCAGTTTAGTTTTTGCCATCACTTTTCCTCTCTCCATTTACTTAAAATCTATATAGGCCTTATCCGTCCCTGCTTAGAATACTGCTCACACATCTGTGGTGCTTCTTATTATACTAATCTCATCGACAGGATTGAATCTATGGCAGTTGAGACTTATCAATGACCCTTATCTTACTTACAGTCTGGATTCTAATTATCTTCACCTTAATGTATCTTCCCCATTCTCCTCTCTTCTCCATGCCTTTGTCTACGATTCTGCCTTTCATTTTTCCTCCGCCTTCTTTTCATAACCTTCATCTCCTACGTACAATCAGACTGCATCACTCTTTCTTATACTTACAACTCCAATTTGCAGAGGGTATCAGAGAATAGCACCCAAAATTTAGTTAAATATAATGCCTCCAAGACAATGTTTCTGCCTATCACTTTACTTCTTCATCTCTTCATAGGTCCATTGTAATGGAAACTAACGAAAGTTACCCACCTAATTATGTTATCATTGTTGAAGAGAGGAGTCACATAATCCAAATTTCTAGATTTGCATCCAAAAAATTGGGGGTTCAGTTTAGTTTTTGCCATCACTTTTCCTCTATCTAGCTTAAAATCTATAAAGGTCTTATTCATCCCTGCTTAGAATACTGCTCGCACGTCTGGGGTAAATCTTCTTATACTTATCTTCTTGATAGGGTTGAATCTAAGGAACCCAGACTCATCAATGACCCTAATCTTACTTTCAGTCTGGATTCTAGTTCTCTTTACCTTAAGGTATCAGCCCTTGCTCCTTTCTTCCGCTACTATGTCCAATGCTGCTCTGACTGCTTCTCCCCATCCAGCTCAATACTCTGGAACTCTCTTCCTCTTTTTGTCTTTCCTTATTTTTATAACAGTTCTTATTTCAAAACTACTTTTTCTTCGTCTTAATGCTTTTTTGGTGTACGGGTCTGATAAAGGCAATTTTCTATTGGATAAATAGATAGATAGCTTGATAGATAGATAGGTAGATTGCTAAATATATGAGGTAATGATAAATATATTTCTGCAAATATTGTATATGTATATATATATATATATATATATATAAATATATATATATATATATATATATATATATATATATATATATATATATATATATATATATATATATATATATATATATATATATATATATATATATATTAATA
>JAXCGZ010000215.1:10000-17500 GCA_037179515.1 Halocaridina rubra
AGGTAATAACAGTTTGGACTATGGTGAACTGAGACCCGAGACCTAAAGTCAGCAGCATAATAAAAAATAAGATGGACCATACCGAGGATATTGGTAGTCGGGCCACTGCTTCCGGATAGGCAATGAACGCTAACCCAGCTCCTGTTTGTCAAGTAAAAGGAACAAAATTTAATACTGGAGACATGTAACAGAACTCCTTTACTATATCACAGTTACTCATGCTAGTGGATTACTATATGACATTTTTCTTTATTTTCAAACTCTTCCAAGACATCTGAAAATAGGCAGATCTTTGCAATTACTGAAGAAAACTACATTTGATTAGTCATTAATCAGTGAGGATCAAGAATATATTACATATAGAATTAAAGAAATATCATCCTTTTACAATAAGAAAGTAAAAATATCACACCTTGGGCTGCAACGTCTTTTACCGGTACACCAAGCTCGTGGGCCATAAAACCGACAATTCCAAAGATAACGAATCCAGAGAAGAAACTCGTGGAGCAGTTGGCGACTGCTATGAAGATGGCATCTCTGTCAAAGTTCATGATAATTTCAGCTTAACCATTTCAGTACAGATCGTGATATATATCAGTGTTTTGGACAAGAATGATACAATGTGATCGGTGTAATAAAGATTTAAATTACTGAAATAGTAATGACCAAAGATATTGTAATCCATTTGGACTCATTTTATCAGTATTTATGTATTAATCTAGCCGTTTTTCTGTCCATACGTTTATGTCTGCATTCCTACTTGTAAAAACACTTCGTATTTATGCTTAAAAATAAAAAGATTAGTCAAATAAACTGGAAAGTAATATCTAATATAGACTTCTCATTTTATTCCATGCAGTCATGGAGAGGAATCAAAAAACAAATTCTTTTTAGAGGGGAGATTGTGAGAGCTGGAGGTCAGTATTACTCCTAGTAAAGTAGATTGAACTTATGAAGAGACTGTTACATAATTGACTCCATACTTCCTCTGACCAAAAGACTTTGCCTGATTGGGGGTTGGGGCTACCACACAAAGGATATCACTACCTTCTTCCTCTTATCCTTAAATAGTTCTGGCAAGATGATGTAATAAAAGCCACTTCGACAAGTATCATGGGTTAAGAATTCAGTGAGATGAGTTTGGTATGGTGGAATTATATAATAATAATTCAAGTTAATAATTTGTATGGTCAAGCAGCAGCAGGATCACTGTTGTACTAACTGGTTTATTTTTATTTATTTTTAATTCAGTTTCTTTGTTGTACTAAACATATCGTCTTTCTATGACTGAAGTGCTATTAAAATTTTTTCTCTTGCTGGGTTATGGTAGGCAGCTGACCTATAAAATACCTATTAAATATGTCACAATACTTAAATCTGCTTTATACAGCATTATACACTTTCTGCTTATATTATATCAAGGGCCTTCATGTAGAGATATCACTAAAAGCTTGATCCAAGTCATCTTGTTGTTAAACTAAGTTGACTGGTTCAGCCTTTAATAGTTAAATAGATGGTTACATAAATCTCAAACTTAATCTAACGCATATAACACACAAGGTGCTGTGATGTTTGAAGATGGTAGATATAATTAGTCTTTTGCTTCTATTTCGTATAACATAAACCTCTTAAAGAAAAGGTGAATTAATAACATCATCCTTTCACAGTCCTTCATATAGCCTTTACCTTAAACAATTGTTGCTGAATTTGTTGTACGATGCAAGAGTGATGAGTCCTCCCCAACAAGGTCCAAGGGAGAAGAAGATCTGCATCGCAGCATCCGCCCAAACCTAAACAGGGAGAGATAAACAGAAAATATTACATATGTTAATTGGTATTGGTGCGTCAAAAACAGTCAAACATTTAGACAGTAGGAATACGAGACCATATCTGCGGTCGGACTGTTAGGAATCTAGCTACATTTGTCATATAATTTTATTGAATATTTAAATTCTTTTCCTTACTAGTGTAATGAGGAATTTCATTTGCCAATAATGATTTTATAAATATACTGACATAAAGATCATGATATTAATACATATATAAATACTATACGAGTAAACACTATTTATTTCATTCTTGTAAGACTAAATGATATTTTAGTGGTAGTGAGCATTAATATAACACTAATATTTGTCATTGGTTTCCAGAAAGAGCTTGAATATGGAATGAAATAGTTCAGCTGCATATGGTAAAATTTCTACCTCAACTTGATAATAATTGCCCATACACGAAAACACTTACATACACGTGGGTCTGTGTGTGTGTATATATATATATATATATATATATATATATATATATATAGATATATATATATATATATATATATATATATATATATATATATATATATAATATATATATATATATATATATATATATATATATATATATATATATATACGCACACACACATGCACAATAATGGGTATGTGTGTAGTTGAGGTTCATATTTATTTCTGTATTGCAGCATTCTCACCTCTTTATTCCGTCACCTCCAACTACTTTACTTTTTTTATGTAAAAAATCTTTGCATATATTTAATAAAAGGAGTTCCAGTTTCAAGGGAATAATTTCAATTATCTCTTCATTCCCCTTACAGCATCATTATGACTGTCTTACTAAGTTCTAATCTGATTAATCACAACTAAAACCTTACATCACGTGATCGCCATTTCTTCTCTTTTCATGATACTCCATCTCTATTTCAGATTTGAAATGGCCACTCTATGAGAAGGATGTTCCTCTGTTTATGGGGTTTTTTTATCAGTGCTTTAAAAATAATAAAAATTGCTAAGATTTACTGTGTTTTTAAAGTGTCCTTTCATATTCAGGTGTTTTTCCGAAGTGGAATTTCGAAAAAATGCTTAAGAATGACAGACATCAGTAGAGGTGTATAGGAAGTTATAGTCATTCTAAAGACCAAAAAACGCACCTCTGTTAATTACAGTACAGTATTTGATTATGTAGTTACTACCTAAGGACAATTTATGTTATCTGGATGATCTCGATGTTGAGCTTTTGTTCTAGGATGACCAAATTACTAATCATACAAGTTTATTTTAGGTTAAGTTTGGTTAGGTTGGTTACGTTACGTAAGGGTTTTTTTTTTGGGGGGGGAGGGAGGCAAATCCCCACGTGGGAACAGGGGATGTAATAGTAAGAGTAAAATTTATTATAAATCTAGGTTTGAACATTTATAATTTGCTTTCCCTGACTGAGGCTTTGCCCAGCAGACCCGCAAACTTAACAAACCTAGATAAGCCCAATCTACCTTAAAATTACAACGTAATTACGGCCTAAAGGTACATTTTGCTCTGGCAATTATCGCTCAATGATGATCGTTCAAGAATCAACGATGATTGTCAAACGATTGTCTAGAGCACTAATTCTTTGTTTCTGAATTGGGCTGTTTTGCTTCGAGCGACTGCCGCGGCAGTCGCTCGAAGCAAAACAGCCCCATTCAATCGTTTGACGATCATCGTTGAACCATGAACGATCATCATTAAGCGATAATCGCACCGAGCATAACGTACATTTAGTTTCGAAAAAATAAAGTTAACAAGGAGGATTTTTATCAGCGAAATAATTTAGTATGCTTGTAAAATCCCTACAAGTACAAGACACGCGTGACAAATACATCGAAGGTGTTTTCAATAACTAATTCTTATTTTACGTGCCACTCTTAGGCCCCACTCTTAGGACACAAACAGATTGAAGTTAGGGAATCAAGCCTGGATGCCCTTCCTATCCCCCCACGGTGGGCTTGATTTCGGGCATGTCAACTCCAAGGAGAGCATTTTACTAATTACGCTACCGTGGTCCCTTGGGTGTTTAAAGAGAAAATAAATGAGTTTAGACTTACCCTGGCACTAAGAAGTTTTCCCCATTCAGGCATTATGTAGAAATAAATACCGTCTGAGTATCCGGGTAATGTTACCGCTCTTGAAAAGAGAATGATAAGCACCGCGTAGGGGAACAAGGCGGTGAAATACACAGCCTGTACAAGTAAAAGAAGAAAAGATATATGCATGTTAGAGACTACACTTACTTGGAACACTAAGATATAATAATAATAATAATAATAATAATAATAATAATAATAATAATAATAATAATAATAATAATAATAATAATAATAATAATAAAATTACCATTATTCCACAAATTATATAGCAAATATTCATGGAGTGTATATGAATATAAAATACAATGTATAAATATCAGCAGATTACAATAATTATTACCGTATTAGAGTGGACTGTAATTAATTTTTCATTAGATATACAGACAGAGAGTATTGTAATATATATAATACTAAAATTGGGCTTTCTACTCAAGAATATCATGTACATACAAAACTAGGTTGTAAATATAATATACTGACCTATTCAGTAGCTACAATGTGTGCTCTGTTTTTTTTTTTGTTAACTGCATATACTGGCTTTATTTCCTGAACGTCCTCTGGCAGTTTATTCCAGAGAGTTGAACTCTAGTTTTTCTTTCCATATAACCACTAATTTTTTTAAAGATTCATTACCCAATCTGGCATAATAACTTTCATTAAGCTCTAGATAAACATCACATCAAAATTGACTTGGTTTTCTACCTTGGGCCAATTCAACTCTCTCATAAATGGTGTTGCCAGGTCAAACATTTTGCCATGACCAACAGCGATTCTAGCAGCAAATTTTGAATCTTTTGGACCATGCTTAATACATATCACAGAACAATAGGATATATAGCTAAGCACCAGAGCCTCCCTATTATTTTCCTGCTATGGCTGTCAAAAACAAATTATTAAAAAAGAAGAGCATTTCGTTTGCTTTAGTACAACTATTTACCACACCAGATGCAAATGAGATAGTTCTAGATTAATTGCTAGATATCTAGATAAGCGATCTAGATAAGCTCTTGAACCAATATATACGACTTGAATTTTGCTTGAATTTACTCTTGATCCATTTCTTGTAAACTATTGCATTACTCCCTCTCTCTCAATTACAGATTCCATTTCTATGATAAAAATTAAGACTAAAAATTATGGTCAGTACTGTGGTCTCCTCTTCTTACCTTTCCCATACTTGTAACACCCTTAAAGAGGCCAAGGAAGACGACCACCCAAGACAGGATGAGGCACAGGCATAGTCGCCACACCAGGGTGTGGCCTTCTTCGTCATGGAAGCCCTCCGAAATATCTAACATGAAGTTGCTGCAATAAGAAATAGGTGTATAAAATATTTAAATGACATTTTCAACAGGAAAAAAATATATAAAACTTATTAAGAGTAGTAGTAGTAGTAGTAGTGTAGTAGTAGTAGTAGTAGTAGTAGTAGTAGTAGTAGTAGTAGTAGTAGTAGTAGTAAGAAGAAGAAGAAGAAGAAGAAGAAGAAGAAGAAGAAGAAGAAGATAATGATGATGATGATGATGACGATGATGATGACGACGACGATTATTATTATTATTATTATTATTATTATTATTATTATTATTATTATTATTATTATTATTATTATTATTATTTCCAAATAAGCTGTAGGCCCCAGTCCTAGGGGTCTAAAGTAAGAATCCCGACAGTAGGAGATAAAATATTCGGAAATATATGGAAACATTTAAATGTGTAATTTCCTGCTTGACCTGGTATTTATTATTATGACCTTTATATTTTTATATCACTCTGTTTGTATGTCGATATTAAAGAAATCAACCAAGATATTTCACAAAGATTATTCGTAATAAAAAATAAATTATGTCACTTACTGGAAGTATTCATCCGCAGGCATTTTCATATTCTGGGACGTTTCATTCAGGTAATTCCATTGGTCAAGAGAGACCTCACTCCTAAAGTAACAAGTGCCATTAGGTGCCATCAGACCCTGCAGAGAAGTGCAGTTCTTGGCATCAAACCTGAAACAATAATTAGAATTTGTGATTTTGTGACTGAAAAGAGCTAACAACTACTACTAACAAATGAGAACATGTCACTAAAGTCTGTACTAAACTGCCCAAGTAATTCGCCTTTAAATTAACTAGCCTAAAATCTTGCTATAATATATAATACTACACGCCATTATAATCAGGCTTTTAGTATAATAGAGCTCTTCCTGTGCCCTTGGAGAATGGTTGAAAATCAAGAAATTCGTTCAACATTAAGAAGCTTAATTAGCCAAGCATTCTTCAATATGTCGCATTCATCACTCAGTCTCATCCATTACCATGTGACAATTATCATAAAGTCTGTCGAAACAACTTGTTTAGTTTAAGATAAATTTATAAAACAATAGTGCTCATTATTGAAATGTCTGAGTTTTAGGTAAAAATTATACCGGTTCTGTAAACAAAACACTGAAATATATTTGCAGGTTAGACGCACGTGGCAAGGATCTAATACTCTCATATCTATCATTTTTAATAACCAATCCATCCTTGGACAAGTAACCTTGCATACTGAAACAAGAACTATTAATGGATATAATAACTTCAATGAAAGAGAAAAATAATAGAAATACTGGTGTAGTATCAGTTTTTTTCCATGGCACAAATTATTAAAGATTATGCAGAGGAAATGAAACCCGAAGATACGATAAAAAAGATTATGTGAAGCCATAAGACTACGTCTTGGCAATACAGACAGACTTCAGGTTTCTCATCTCTTAGTTCGCGTCATCAACCTCTAGAGCCCTGTATCATATTATATCTTATAGTTTCATATATCTTCATTCATTCTAAATTAGCAAGTCAATGGCCAGAACCATTTAATCACGTATTCATAAGACTAGGCACCAAACTTGTAGGTACTAATTCATAGTTCTCCTTATAAAGAGAGCTTTATCTGTTATATAAAAGAACAAACTTCTTATTTTACATGAATGTAATATTATTCACGTGTCACTATCAACGGAACAGAATTCCGTGTGACTTACCTCCGACAAGCGGCTGTGTTCCACCAGTGGTCACATGATTGCCATGGCAATTCGGCGGTAAATGATGAGAACAAGTAGAAGAAGGCCCAAGCAATGATGATATTGTAATAAAGAGAGATGAAGAAAGCAATGATAAACATTCCAATCCCCACACCTTGAAATAGAGGTACTGCTTTCCATATAGTTATGGGCCCTTCTTGACCGAACTGCCCAAAGCTTAATTCGAAAAAGAAGAGTGGAACACCCGTAATAAAGAGCATAGTCACGTAGGGGATCAAGAAAGCCCCTGGAAAAGAAATAAATTTATATATAGTTTTAAGTCTTTATTGATGTAATCAATTTAGCAATTTTGCAAATATATCTTATGATAAAAAATAAGGTTCTGTTAAAGAGATTCACAGAAAAAGAACTTGGATCGGCTGTCTCTCTTCATTATTTTATACAGGAAAATAGAAAAGACAATATTGTTTTTATAGCCCAACTAATTTTTCATGTAAAAATATGACTATAATGGATAATTACTGATAAACATGCATAAATGTACACAGCGATTACGACTGATATAGATTATATG
>JAXCGZ010000215.1:22500-30000 GCA_037179515.1 Halocaridina rubra
GCTCTGAACTATAGACCAGTTTCCTAGACCAGCATAGTTTGCAAAGTTATGGAGAAACTACTAAGGAAACATATCTCTCTTCACTTGGAATCCTTCAATTTTTTGTCAGTGAGGCAACATGGCTTCAGAGAAGGTAGATCAACAGTAACAAACTTATTAGAATTTTATGATGAGGTAAGCCGAATCTTACAGGAAAGAGAGGGCTGGGCAGATTGCATATTCCTAGACTTCCAGAAAGCGTTTGACACTGTTCCACATGGGAGACTTATTAGGAAGCTGCAAGCAATGGCTAGAATAGGTGGAAATGTTTTGGAATGGATAAAAACTTACTTAGAAGGAAGGGAACAGAGGGTTAGAGTAAGACACTCAGTGTCTGAATGGAGAAGAGTTAGTAGTGGAGTTCCACAGGGTTCAGTTTTAGGGCCACTTTTGTTCTTTGTATATGTAAATGACCTACCAGAGTCTGTAAACTCATTCATGAATATGCTTGCAGATGATGCAAAGATTGTGAAGAAAGTAAAAAACGAGAACAATGGTAGAGAACTTCAGGAAGATCTAAATAGTCTGCATGAGTGGTCAGAAAAGTGGCTAATGAAATTCAATACTTCAAAATGTAAGGTAATGAGAATGGGTACAAGTGCAAGAAGGCCCAAGCTTGACTACTCGGTGGCTGGAGTACAACTTCAAGAGACAGAAAATGAGAGAGATCTAGGAGTAAACATAATGGCAGATTTGTCTCCAAAAATACATATAAATGGCATAGTAAGGGCAGCATATGCATTCTTATCAAATGTAAGGGTAGCCTTCAGGCACATGGACAAGGAAATGTTCAGAAATATTTATGTAACCTATATGGGGCCAAAACTCGAATATGCAGCCCTCTTTTGGAATCCACACTTGAAAAAGCACATAGCTAAGCTTGAAAAAGTTCAAAGACATGCCACGAAACTGGTGCCAGAAATACGCAATCTCAGTTATGATGAGAGGCTGAGGGAATTAGACTTACCATCACTCGAAACTAGAAGATTGAGGGGGGATATGGTGTCAGTCTTTAAATTCCTTCATGGTTATGATAGAGTGGATAGGGATCGATATTTTGATATAGCTGGCTCTAGAACTAGAGGTCATAGTTTGAAGCTTCGTAAGAAAACTTCTTTGCAGGATATAAGGAAATACTTTTTCAGTGTAAGAGTAGTTGATAATTGGAATTGGCTAAGCGAGGAGATAGTTAATGCTATCTCAATCCATAGTTTTAAGGACAGGTATGATAAGTATCACTAAGTCTAAAATGGAACCGATCAGGAGACGGGAAGATACGAGCATTTGGGCTCTTTCCCGTAAACACAATTAGGTAATCACAATTAGGTAATTACACACACACACACACACACACACACACACACACACACACACACACACACACCACACACACACACAATGAAGAAGACCTAATTATGATGAGAAAAGAACAAAGAAAAACAGAGAAGGTAGTGTTGTGACTTGTCAGATGTGAAGACAAAACAAGAGACGTGTAACGAATACGTCCAAAATATTCGATGTAGGCATAGGAAAAGAGCCGTAACTCAAGGCGAACTTCACATCGAACAGTCCTGGGCAGTTCTATCTAAGTTCAAATGACATTCAGTTGTGGTATCGCAACGGGCGGTTGCATAACTTAGTAGGGCAAAGCTAAGCATTCGGTGCCGATCTTAATATATCTTTCATTAATATCCTAACCTAACACAACCTAACACAGGTTAGTGTAGGTTAAGTTATATTACGCAAAGTTTGGAAATCAATGAAAGATACATAAAGTATCAAGAGGTAGACATTACACCAGCAGTATCACATATTTTTTTTTTTTTTTTACAATTCATAGTTAAAACTGTGAAATGAATCTGGAATAATTAATAAGAAAAGAGTATTTTCTTTCACAATGAAACTGTTTGTGAATATGAGCTTCATTTCCGCTTGGAAAATGATAAATGACGGAGATTCCGTTTGATTCCTTTCAAACATAGAAATTAAGAGAGGCGTATACACAATCTGGCGGAGAAGACCACCCCTTCAGTTTAGGCTAACAACAACAACAACAACAACAACAACAAAACAACAACAACAACAACAACAATAATAATAATAATAATAATAATAATAATAATAATAATAATAATAATAATAATAATAATAATAATAATAATAATAATAATAATAATAAAATGAAGCTCCTCAAAGATGTGAGGAATATATTAAAGCCATTTGCGTATCACAGTCAAAATATATGACATGACAACTATATACAGAGGCGTCAGTTACAAAATTAAAACGTACAATTTCACGAATATGATGCTTAAGAAAATCCAACTACAAATTAAAGAATATATAGCAGTCAAAACTAGAGTTATCACAATCTAAATTGGGAAAACAGCCGAATGTAGTTTTAACTTTGATTCTTTTTGTTTCATCACAAGTGATTCAATGCGAATATTGCTTCATAATGTCATTATATAATACTAGAATTTTGTTCAGCAAAACATTACACATACAGATAAGTTCACAACGCGGTCTTATGCTAGAGTTGAAAAGGCTCTGTATAGATTTGTGTGTTCTGGCTCGCCTTCTCCTGCCTTCATGGTGTTTATCTGTTGTAAACAATTTTTACAGAACCAATACACACTAATTGACAATTACCATGTATATATTTATAAACAACTATTGAACTGTGGAAGGATGGATGGTACATGGTTTTTATGGTGAAAGTAGTGCATTAATTTGATAATGAAATAGAATATGAGAGTACTGCCACGTTCATAATGGTTCTTGACAACCGTGCTTTCGAAAATAATTCCTATTTCTTTTTTCCTTCTGTATGGGGAATGCAGTAGATTGTGTCTATTTTTGCAGGCACGTCTAAAATATTCGTTGTGAATATACTAAATAAAACAAATAAATAAACATTTCATTGTTAAAACTGAGAGATAAACATGTCAAGTTGAAACTTCTGTGGAATAAGTCTTATATAATAAATAAAACAATAAATAAGATGATAATGATAAATAAAATAACGAATAATAAATAAAATCTTGACTTCGAATATAGTCAAATAAAGCTGACTTGTTACTAGGTCGCAGATATCGTGCTCTTCAAGGAGGAATTGTAGAGATTTTAGAGGCAAATGTGTTCCTAATTATCTAAAATTTTAATAATCTTAATCAAATGATATTTGAAAGTAGAACAAAATATCCATAGACATTTCGCATCAAAGCAGAAGCGAATTCATTTATCAATGGGAGAGCCGCAAATGATCATTTTAAAGGTAACATACAGTGAATGAACTCGAATATGTAATACTCATAATTATATTGTGCTAGTTTGCAAAGTGCCATTCATAGACCTTTAAATGAAAGCATAGGTTAAATGAAAACAAAAAAGCTGAGCATTGAGACAAAAAGAGAGAGCTGTATGTCATCACACAAAGGGAACTTGACATTGAATTATCGATGAGAAATATCTGTGCATTCTTATTTCATCTTAGCAAATCCTCTAGCTTGTCTAGAATGTTCATGCCTAACTAGCTCGTGTTTATTTTAATTCTAGAAAAATTTTCTGTATTTTTACCACTGAAAACAATTCCATCACATATACTGAATGTTGCATTTGATATCCATTGCAAAATCTATCTTACACTCATTTATTGATAAATTTTCCACTGTTGACAAATTTTAACTCCATTACCCCATGTGATTTTCAACATCATCCCTCAGGTTAACATCTTTCTTAGCCATTTTTCACACATATAGTTTAAGTTATCCTTAAGTTTAACACGTCATTTTATGAATAACAATTCACTTTATCAGTACAATTATAAAGAAAATCGATCCACAATTGGCATTTGCATTTCAAAGATACTGTGCTTGATAATCTTTTATTTATGATAATTCCTTTAGCAAACGTTTATTCAGCAAAATTAAATATAAGAAATGCATAAAATACATACATACATACATACATACATACATACATACATACATACAGACAGACAGACAGACACTGACACAGAATTAAAATTACTATTGTTAATACTTAATGGGAACAAAATTTAGATAACAAACCTTATACTGGTTAAGTATTAGCTTTGCAATAGATTCGTGACGTTGCTTCGTGACCTTAATATAACTCTCTCTCTCTCTCTCTCTCTCTCTCTCCTGTCTCTCTCTCTCTCTCTCTCTCTCTCTCCTCTCTCTCTCTCTCTTCTCTCACTCTCTCTCTCTCTCTCTCTCTTCCTCTCTCCTCTCTCTCTCTCTCCTCCTCTCAGTGCCCTTTATCCTACCCCCTCCTTCCTTCAGCTTTCGCTTTCGATCAATACAGTCTTTCTCCATCCCCCTACCTCTCTCTCTCTCTCTCTCTCTCTCTCTCTCTCTCTCTCTCTCTCTCTCTCTCTCTCTCTCTCTCTCTCTCTCTCTCTCTCTCTCTCTCTCTCCTCTCTCTCTCTCTCTATGTGGCATCTGACTCATAAAACTTTGTGAATCGGTCAATATCTTATCTCTCTCTCTCTCTCCTCTCTCTCTCTCTCTCTCTCTCTCTCTCTCTCTCTCTCTCTCTCTCTCTCTCTCTCTCTCTCTCTCTCTCTCTCTCTCTCTTTCATGAAAATCCTATTCCAATGTTGATACAACTCTTGGCGTATTTACTTATCTTGCTGAATTGACAAGGATTACCACATTTGGCAAGTTACAATCCTTTTACTTTTATCTTCAAACGGCACTTTCAATGAATATATGCAGGGTGCCACTTTGAGAGGCTGAATTCGAAACTTCCTTGGTAGCCAGACTATGTGTGTGTGTGTGTGTGTGTGTGTGTGTGTGTGTGTATATATATATATATATATATATATATATATATATATATATATATATATATATATATATATATATATATATATATATATATACTGCATGTGTATGAACATGTGTGTATGCTTGTCTGTTTACCTAATTGTGACCTCGGGAAAGAGCCCAATGCACTTAAATCCCCATTTACTAGACGATTTCAATTTTTTTACTTACTACCATCTATCACATCTCTCCTTAAAGCTGTAAATATACTCATCGTTTTTATAATTTCCTCGATTAGCAAATTCCAATTATAAACTCTCCTACGTTTAAAAATACTGTTTTTAATCCTGCAAAGTTATTTTCTTAAGAATCTCCAAACTACGACCTCGAGCTATAAAGCCACTCATATCAAAGTATTGCTCCCTATCCACTCAAAAAAAAAAATATGGAAGAACTTAAATGTCGTTGCTATATCCTCAATCCTTCTTCTAACTTCGAGCTAAGGTAAGTCTAACTTCTTAAGCATTTCTCCATAATTGAGATTATGTGTTTTTGCCACCAGCTTCGTAGAGTGTCCTCGAACTAACCTCAGTATATTTATATTTTTCAAATACGGATTCCAGAACGGTGTTGCATATTCAAACTCAGGCCTCATGTAAGTCAAGTAAATGTTTCCTGATTATTTCTTTGGCCATATGCCTGAAGGCCTCCTTTATGTTTCCTAAGATAGCCTATGCAGCCTCTACTATTACATATATAAGCATTTCCGGATACAGCTCTGTCAGTATGTTGACTCATATCTCTTTCGTTCACAGTTTCTTAAAATTCCTCTCCTGCTGCTGAGTACTAGAGTCTTCTTGCACTTTTAAGCATTCTCATTACTTTCCATTTTGAAGTCCTGAAACTCATTACTCACTTGTCCAGCCTCTAAAGTAGATATTTAGGTCGTCCTAATGCTCTCTACCACTATTTTCGTCTTTTATTCTCCGTGCAATCTTTGATCATAGGCAAGCCTATTTAAAAATGCATTTTTAGACTCCAGCGGATCATTTACATAAGGAACAAAAGCGGCCACAGAAATTATCCATGTGAAACACCACGGCTAACCTTTCTCCAATCAGACATTTTTTTTTTTTTTAGATTCTCCACCCACGGATGGGTGGAACGGGTCATGGAGGACCCATAGGGTGGTCGCCAAGCGGCACAGGCCCCAACCCCCACTGTGGTGCCCAGCCACAGCAGTAACCTCCCCAGTAAACAGCTTAAACTCTCGTCAGACACAGATATGTTACTCTGACCCTTTGCTTCTATCCCTCTGAATAAGATTTAATGCACTCAAAGACATTTCCACCTATTCTTGTCATCATGTGCATCTTCTTAACAAGGCTTCCATGTAGAAATGCATTAAACGTCTTCTGAAAATCTATAAATATTCCATCTGCCCAGCCTTCTCTTTCTTGTAAGATTAGACTTTCTTCATCATAAAATTCTAGTGAGTTTGTTTGTGTGGAGCTGCCTTACCTAAAGCCATGCTGCCTCACTGACAAAGAGTAGATGGACTCAAAGTGAAGAAAATATGTATTCTCAGTAGTTTTTTCACGTCTTTTTAATCTCGACTAATCAATGAAAGAAGCTTACAGTTTATAGCTGTGTCTCTTATCCTTTTTGAAGACAGGTACATATTTATGATAATTTATCTCGTTAAATCCAGCAGGATGTTGTACCTGGACAAAACTAATAAAAAAAAAAGTGACATGGCTGCATCCCATTCGGCCCATCTTCATTCCTTCTATCAATAGTTTTATGGCGAGAATAAAGGAAAATCAGGAAAGATTGGATTGCAAGTCATTCGTTTCCCTCTTTCTTGTAGTAATCTCTTTCGATACAAATAAGATATCATTGAAATATTTTTTGTTTTCTGTTCCTCACCCACCAGAATTATTTATGTATTCATGTGTGTGTTATATGTGTGTGTATATTACATGCAAGCCTTCCAGACACCAAACAACTAGTTTCCCTAATAAGAATGAGAGTGCATAGAAAGAGCTTATTCTTAAGAGAAGCCGAAGTGCTCTTTCTCTAAAGATACTTCTTTCCAGAGGTTCTTTGTTGTCTTGAGGTCTCTGTTATGTCAAGCTGGATGCTGCATATATCCAAAGTCAAGTTTAAATTGCATAGAGTAATAAGTGGTATGGGTGTATTACACAATGAAATACTTATTTCTTTTAATGATATATTGGATTTGTTTCTATTGCATTTGAAGGGCAACAAATCTGAATAAAATTACATTAACTTAAAGAAAAAAAAATATATTTTAACCAAGATGAACAAGAGTTCAGGATGTTTGATGTACTGCATAGAAATATATAAAAGACATTGATATGTTCATAGCTCCTGGCGGTGAATGAGTGTCAGCCCCAGTCGTAATGGAATAACCACGATTTTCTAACAAAGGAAAAATACAGCTTAATCGATCAATGGCTCCAAGCTTTTTCCATGACGCTGTCTACTCGGATACTTCTAGAATCACAAACTTATACATTAAACCATGACTTCAAGGAAGAAAGAAAATAAAATAGGATGATTGTTCATTCATACACAGACCTTTTAGAAATGCCACTGGAAGTAATTAAAGATATCGAACATGAGATTAGTGCAGATCATTAGA
>JAXCGZ010000215.1:35000-85000 GCA_037179515.1 Halocaridina rubra
GAAAAGACCGTGACGGGGCGCGAACCCTCGACCTGACGCCTCAAAGTCGTGGACGCTACCGCTTGAGCCACGGTGACTATATATATATATATATATATATATATATATATATATATATATATATATATATATATATATTTATATACATATATATATATATATTTTTTTTTCTTTCTTTTTTTTTTATTGAGACACCAGAACGGGCCAAAAAATAATACAATAAAATAGCCCTCACCAGGTCTGAGCACGAAAAATACATAAAATAAAGAGAAACAGAACTGGAGAGTGTAATGACTTATCAGATGTGAAGGGATAATATGAGGTGTGTAACGAATATCCAAGAATATTCAGTGTTGATGTAGGCATAGAAAAAGAACCTATATATATATATATATATATATATATATATATATATATATATATATATATATATATATATATATATGAATGAATGTATTTATATAAAAGGATATGCCCATATAAGGAAACACAAAAATTAAATTTGTTATCTAAATGGATATGCCCATAACAGGAAGCACTGGAATGAAATTTGTTATATTCTCGAAGTTTCTTCCTGCACCGACCTTCTCAACTACCTGACACCTCCTGGGGAATCTTCATCAGTTCATTATTTTCGTTATCGGATGTAGGAGCACTCTGTCTATCCGATTTCTATTGATCCGCCAATATATTTGAAGTTAGTTATATTTGTATTAAAGATCGCTCCCACAATCGTCCTCGCATACTGACACTTATTTCCATAAGGTAGAAGCGACCTATTCCAAAATATATATATATATATATATATATATATATATATATATATATATATATATATATATATATATATATATATATATATATATATATACTGACCATATTCCCTAACATGTTTATAGCTTGTCGGACTTTCTTGACCAAACCGAATGGCTCTTTCATGATCTGTAATCCTTTCTTCTAGAGAGCGTCCTGGCTGACCAACTAATACTTTCTCGCAGTGGGAACAAATGACTCCTTATAAACACCAGCCTCTGTTTTATGCTTATTAAAATGGCAAACACTACTTAAATAGGTATCACTTTGTGTTTGGATAGGCATAAACGAAAGGCTTACTCTTTTCTAGTAGATTTGTGACTGTCTGCATCAGTATAAGGAATTTTTATTTTGTTATGATACTCCAGGTTAGGGTTGGGATTGGAGGAGTTAAAAAAATATAACTTTACCTCTATTCTGAATAATTTTCTATGATTCAAGATTGGTATCTAAGGCTATTTACTTGTTTACGTGCTGTTTCTAGCTTACTTTCTAGATTGGGAAGAACAGACTCTAAGGTCATGGAGGAAAACTTGTAAGCTACACCTCTTTTTTTTTATTATACCTTCTGGGTATTTGATGGCTAAGGAAAGGGGACAAACAGTCACCTAGCATTTTTTATAATATATACACAAATGAATCTCTACAAGAGGTGATGAGACGTAACAGGATAAAATCTATATGCTTCTTAGGAGACCATAGAAATATGGGAAGGAAGGATTTATTACTTTAAGCTTTTCAACAAATTCAATTTTTCGTTTTTGTTTCTGCCAATTTGCATTTATTTTTATATCTGAAGACATGATATAAAAAGGGTCTCTATGTAAATTTGTATGTGATTATCGACATTGTTGAGTAATTCTACAGGTTTATTTAAATTAAAGTACCTTTGAATCATGACAATCTTATTATCTTTGTCTGATATAATTATTATTGAATTTATAAATTTTTAAATTAATTTTTTAAATGATTTTAAGCCGTTTGTTAGCCTTCCGGTCAAAGGGAAATAAGAGTTATAATAGTCCGGTGACTCAGAAATATTCCTTTCAAAGAGATTTCTTCTTTTACAAACTTAATTTTTGTGACACTTATCAAAACCGACATTGTAATCAATGTTGGTTGAAGCATCCGGTTGCAGAGCGAATGAAAATCCCATATTTAAAGATAAATATTGAGCAACGAAATGAGGTATCTAAACTAGCTATTTATGTTATTAGTTACTAGACTAGGTCAAGTAGTATAATTAACAACATTCTGAATCTTTCTAAGGAATGAATTAGAATACTTAGCGCTGCAGTATATCTCTATCTCTATCTCTATCATTCGAATGATCCGTTTCTTCATCAGTCCAGCTGAAAGCTAGCCATCTCACTGCTAACTAGCTATCTAAATTGAGCCACCAGCAGAGCTGTTATGTATCTATCTATCTTTCTATCTATTCACATAGATGGAGTGTGTGTATGCGTGTGTGAATTACTTTATATATATATATATATATATATATATATATATATATATATATATATATATATATATATATATATATATATATATCGCACCTTTCGGGAATTAATATATATATATATATATATATATATATATATATATATATATATATATATATATATATATATATATATATATATATATATATATATACGCACCTTTCGGGACTTACTACACACACACACACATCTATCTATCTATCTATACATATAGATATATATCTATATATAGATAAATATATCGATATATATACAGATATATATATATATATATATATATATATATATATATATATATATATATATATATATATATATATATATATATATAGATATATACACACACACACACACACACACATAAGGTAAGTCACTTGATTTTCGTAAAACAGAATTATATATATATATATATATATATATATATATATATATATATATATATATATATATATATATATATATATATGTGATGTAGATAAGTAATACATAAGGTGTCGTGTGTGAAATGTGTGTAGATGTAGATAGATAGATAGATAGATAGATGTATATAGTGTGTGTGTGTGTGTGTGTGATTACCTAATTGTGATTACCTAATTGTGTTTACGGGAAAGAGCCCAAAGCTCGTATCTTCCCGTCTCCTCACCGGTTCCATTTTATACTTAGTCATACTTATCATACCTGTCCTTAAAACTATGGATTGAGATAGCATTAACTACCTCCTCGCTTAGCCAATTCCAATTATCAACTACTCTTACACTGAAAAATTATTTCCTTACATCCTGCAAAGAAGTTTTCTTACCAAGCTTCAAACTATCACCTCTAGTTCTAGAGCCAGCCATATCAAAATATCGATCCCTATCCACTCTATCATAACCATGAAGGAATTTAAAGACTGTCACCATATCCCCCCTCACTCTTCTAGCTTCGAGTGATGGTAAGTCTAATTCCCTCAGCCTCTCATCATAACTGAGATTGCGTATTTCTGGCACCAGTTTCGTGGCATGTCTTTGAACTTTTTCAAGCTTAGCTATGTGCTTTTTCAAGTGCGGATTCCAAAAGGGGGTTGCATATTCGAGTTTTGGCCTCACATAGGTTACATAAATATTTCTGAACATTTCCTTGTCCATGTGCCTGAAGGCTACCCTTACATTTGATAAGAATGCATATGCTGCCCTTACTATGCCTTGTGTGTGTGTGTGTGTGTTTGTGTGTGTATGTATGTATGTATGTATGTATGTATGTATGTATGTATGTATGTATGTATGTATGTATGTATGTATTTATGCATGTATGTATGTATGTATGTATGTATATATATATATATATATATATATATATATATATATATATATATATATATATATATATATATATATATATATATATATATATATAAGTAATTCACTTGATTTTCGTAAAA
Organism: Halocaridina rubra; assembly: GCA_037179515.1. Classification (NCBI taxonomy): domain Eukaryota; kingdom Metazoa; phylum Arthropoda; class Malacostraca; order Decapoda; family Atyidae; genus Halocaridina; species Halocaridina rubra. The sequence goes on from JAXCGZ010000215.1 coordinate 38,739, forward strand.
TAGAATTATATATATATATATATATATATATATATATATATATATATATATATATATATATATATATATATATATATATATATATATATATATATATATATATATATATAAAGTAATACTTAAGGTCTCATTCGTGATATATATATATATATATATATATATATATATATATATATATATATATATATATATATATATATATATATATATATATATATATACATATATATATATATATATATATATATATATATATATATATATATATATATATGTGTGTGTGTGTGCGTGTGTGCGTGTGTGTGTGTGTGTCTACGTGTTTATATATATATATATATATATATATATATATATATATATATATATATATATATATATATATATATATCTCCACTTGATGCATATCTACCTGTGGCCTTAGCACCTTTGCCATTTTTACTGTTCCATTTTTACCTGCCCTATTTTTAGATATGCCATTTTTACCCCCTTTCTATCCTACTCTTTTTGCCTTACACCTTTACTTTGGGTATCTCTTCCAGTTTCAACCTCTTCTCTCCTTCCCATTACTGCCATCTGTATTAAAATATTAACGTTTTCCTTTCAAAAGCTACTCTTTTATCTTGGGATGCTGTTTTCTACTATATTTTATGTGGGTTGCAATTATGATCGTTCTATTTACGCAGCACAGTGAATTTTGGAAATCTTTTGCAAGGGTTCCTCAGCCATAATCTCCAAACACAGAGTACGAAGTACTTGTACAGTGCTTGCTTACTGTGGTGCGATCTGGAGTTACACTAAACATTATTAATATCTAAGCAGTTCTAAACTACATCGAGGTCAAATGTACTACCGAAAGGTCAATTCTGACCCAAGTTTAGGGTGTTGAGATTAGAATTCTTTAGAATTAAAGCAGAATGTTTATTTTTTTTATTTTTAAGGTAATCATGCAATGTTAGTTAAAACAATTTTATTATGGAAAAATTTATTTGTTTAGGCTTAGAGCAAAATACTTAATTGTGTTTAAGGGTAATTATGAAATATCAGTCAAAACACTTGAATAGGATATATAGATTTTCATTCTTTAGGATTGAAACATGTTTAATTTTTATGAAGGTTATTGGTGTAATGTCAATTAAGACCCATGTTTAGTAAGCAAAAGATAGCATTTTCTAGGCGTAAGGCCAAATAATGGTCATTTTTGTAAAATGTAGTGATGAAATATCAAGGAAGGTCCGTGTTTATATAAAGCTTCGCCTTTCTTAAGGGGGGTTTACACGGTCAAACGGTTCGTTGAACGCGGTTCGACAGACAAGTGTTTGAAGTGATGTTCGAACGTGTGAACGGGGTATTTGGTTGTCGAACACGTTCGTCGAACGTGTTCGACAACCAAATACCCCGTTCACACGTTCGAACATCACTTCAAACACTTGTCTGTTGAACCGCGTTCGACGAACCGTTTGACCGTGTAAACCCCCCTTTAGACTTACTGAAAAATATCGGTAAATTTGGTCGAGGCTGTAATGAAAAATCATTGTAGGCCAAGTTTTAGGATATATAGCTTAGCTTTGTTTAGCTTTAAGCAGAATATGAATAATCTCTATAACGCAATGTTTATTCATTTGAGGTACTAGCAACTCCAGGGGGTGCTGAAATCAATTTTAGGTGGTTCTGGGAAATGCTGCAGTACTGCACTTCGCTTCTTCTTCTTTTTTATCCTTGTAGTAACAGATGTTAGCTAGAGTTAGGGTGTGCTTGACTGCCTAGACCTGACTACAGGGGGTACTGAGACCAGAAAAGGTTAAGAAACGCTGCTATAAGGGGTTAGCAGTGAAGATCCTTATTTAGAACGTTAAGTTTAGCCTTCTTTAGGTTTAAAGGAGGTTGTGGTAATGCTTTACTTAGAGTAATGGAGAAACAGCCTACTCAGTACAGTATAAATTTAGGTGGCCTCACCTAGTGTGGTAACATGTTTCCATCCACTCGCCCTAAAACAGACCTATTCACTGACCCGACAACACAATACCTGGTTATATTTTGTGTACCAATCTTACTTTAAATGTACCGGTTTTACGTCGCGGACTCCCTTTTCTACTAAGGGCTAGGGCGGTTGCCTTCTTGCGAAGGACTTGTTTTGGCAGATGTAATTGTTACCCTGAGTGCATGCCCTTGCTAACCTCAGACCGTGACGGGGCGCGAACCATCGACCTGACGCCTCAAAGTCGCAGACGCTACCGCTTGAGCCACGGTGACTACTTTAAATCGTAACTGTATATCCTTGTGTGTGATAGTAAGAGTAGTAACGTATAATACTAGGAAAAATTAAATTGTAAATTTCAAATTGCAATGTTATACGAAGATACCAAATGTTATTTGCATTTACTTAATATCATGTAGTTGAAGTGAACAATTGAGAAGGAGTCCACAAAGGTAAAAGTCAAGACTGCGTTGCATTCAAGGTTAAAGTTTTCCTTTACGTAGAAGACTTTCATGGAAAAATGTTTATCGACCGCCAGTGTTGAGTCAACCCCCCCCCCCCCCCACATGAAGTCGTCCGGTTCGATCCGCACAATCCCCCCCACGGAAGGTCACTGGTAATGTTGCGTCATTCTTCTTCTGCCTCTTCTTCTTCTCTTGCGGGATAGGATGAGGAGGGAAAATTATTACTGCGGATTTGCGCAATGTTTCGAAGAAGCAAAATAGAATTCTATTTTCTTATACCTTTACTTTACTGATGTCCTATACTCAGTTTTCCTTGGGAATATTATAGTATTACAAACCGTCTCTATGGCAGAAAAATCATAACCCTGACATATCTACATGAGTATTTTCATCCAATTTGTTTATAAATTGGAGAGCGACTGTTCCTGTTCCCTTCGGCCTCTCTCCCTTCTCTTTCTCTATATCTATCTATCTATCTAGCTAGCTAGCTATATATATATATATATATATATATATATATATATATATATATATATATATATATATATATATATATATATATATATATATATATATATATATATATATATATATATATATATATATATATATATATATATTGTTTATCAATATTTTATATATATACACACACACGCATATATATATATATATATATATATATATATATATATATATATATATATATATATATATATATATATATATATATTGCTACTACTACAACTACTACCACTACTACTAGCAAGATTGTGGCGCAGTGGTAGGGTCTGAGGCTGGTAGTATGCTTGCCCCAATTTCGACCCTGGCCCGGGGTATGATTAGCTTTCACTCCCTCCTGCAGTTATCAATTAAATTAGTCAATTGACTGAGGGCCTTGATTTCCTAAAGGTCTATTAAATCATACAACCAATACCTGGAGATCAGTGGTCCATGTGATTGGAGAGGAGGTTTTCGCCCCCAACAATATGTTTAGTGTGAAGTCAAGCTCTGTGTTATCACTGTCCCTTACCACTGCCTTTCATTAGACCAATGATCTTTATGTAACAGGATGGTTAACAGGCTAATGCAAAAGACGAAAGAAATTGTTTGTCACCAAATAAAATTAAAGTATATATTTTATCTCTTTCATTCTTGTGTTTACTAATTTTGACAACAGATTATTTAGTCTCTTCACAGACTGAAACATGGTTAGTATGGAACTGAAAACGATGACCCTCCGACTTTACGTCACGGACTCTCTTTTCTATTAAGGGCTAGGACAGTGTCTTCTTTCGATGGACTTTGGCTCTGGGAGTGTGACCGTTACCCTGGGGAGTGAATACCCTTGCTAACCTCAGATCGTGGCGGGTCTCAAAGTGACGACTTTACGAATTAAAGTCGCGTGAGCTACCATCCGGCCACGACGGCCACATGGATTTCAAAAAGAAGAAAACAAAAATACAGCCTCCCTTTCTTTAGCAAAGTGGATAGTTCGACTATGCTTACAAGCCCATCTTCTCCAGAGTCGCAAAGAGGTTAAACTGGATAAATTATTTGCCAGGACATCGATTCCGTTCTACCTGAAACGAGCCATCCGCTCTGGATAACTAAAACACGACGTGGGGTAAGTTTAACTAATTACGTAACCTCAAGGCACAGAGAATCAATACCTGATTATTTTGGTTTGCTACTGCTTCAAGAGCAAATATACCCCCTTCTAACCAAGATACAAGTCTTTCATCATTATATTTTTCTTTTCTTGGGGGAGGGGAGGGCTAAGGTTGAGGAGTTTGGCAGTCCTTAAATATCGTCATCTGAGATGACCTAAGGTCACTCTTGTGGCACATTTGTTCTTTGAGGTTTCGAATCTAATCTAGAAGAAAAGAGATGAAAAGAAGCTGAAGGGAGGAAGAACAGTCTATCTCCATGTCTTGAACAGAATAGACGAAACTTCTCCTTTGAATCATTTAAAGCTATAATTTTATATTTTAAAGACGCTTTAAATTAATTAGTATCCCAATTCAATATGAGTCAAGGATATATATAAGTATAAATATATCTTTTTTTTCGCATTTTCGAAAACTTCTTCATAAACACCGCAAAACAGCAAATCTTCAATAATAATGACGTAACAATTCCAGTGACCTCACTTGGAATGGGGGGGGACTTGATGGTGGGGATCGAACCGGAGGACTCCATCAGAGGGGATGTCTTTATATTGGCTGTCGATTATATGCATCTTGCACGAAAGTATGTCACGTAAAGAGTTTAACCTTGAAATCAACACATTTTTTAATTTTTAATTCGGAGTAGTTGTAGTGAACACTCAATATGGAACTAATATTTCCTTACTGATTCTTCCTTTTAACAACATGAGACTAATGGGGAATTAATATTTCCTTACTGATTATTCCTTTTAATAACATGGGACTACGTAAATGTAAATGTCATTTGAGTTCTGCGTATAATACTGTAATTTAAGAGTGTAGTTTTAATTTTCCTAATTGTTTATATTACTGCCATGGCAATCATACTTAATGCTATGATATATGGGAATTAGGATTTAAGAACAACATTAGTACACAAAATATAATCAGGTATTTTGCATTTTCTGGTAATGGGGTAGGCCCACCCCAGGGAGGCAGATGACACCATGTTGTCACATAAGGTGACATCAGTGACGCCAATGAGTAGGCTATTACTCCATGTCTCGAAACAAAATATAATCACAATCTGCTTTACAAAATGGAAATCTTAAAATCATAAACAAGGGCCTTAACTAATAAACATTAATATATATATATATATATATATATATATATATATATATATATATATATATATATATATATATATATATATATATATATATATATATATATATATATATATATATATATTACTCATATCCAGCTTTAAGCTAAAGAATATTAAGATTTATATCCTAAAGTGGGCCCTTCACTGATAGATCATCACTAACCTAGACAAGAATTACCCACATTCTGAAAAAAAAAAACTGAGAATAGCTTCTGAATATGGAACCTCGCTGATATTTCATCATTAGCCTTGACCTACATTCTGCTTTAAGCCAAGAGACAGAAAAACTTTACATTCTAAACGTGGACACTCACTGATATTTCATAATTACCTCGTACAAAAATTATGAAAACAATTCTTCATGCCTATAGAATGCTTAAGCTTTGCATTCTAATCATGGGTCTTCACTGACATTCCATCAGTAAATCTTAAAAATTACCCTCATTCTGCTTTATACCTAGAGAATATTGAGCTTTATATCCCAAACATGGATCTTGACTGAATCCTTAATCCTTGCAAAAAATACCCGCCTTCTGCTTCAAGCCTCTCTTCTCTTCGTCTACATCTTTTCCCACTTTTATGTGGGGTCGATGTTATTCTGCTTTAAGCCTAAAGAATGCTAAGCTTTGCATCCTAAACATGGGTCATCACCAACATTTTATTACTTGTATTTATGAAAATTGCACACATTCTGCTTTATGCCTAGAAATTACTGGATATTATTTTCTAAACATGGGTTTTAACACAAAGTCAATTATTATCCTTATATAATATTACCCAGATTCTGCTTTAAGCTTAAAGAATGCTAAGCTTTATATCCTATTACCCTTTAAATAGTGTCCAAGTCTGTTTTAAACCCAAAGAATGATAAGCTTTGCATCCTAAACTTGGGTCTTCACTCACAATTCAAAATTTTCCTTGACCAAAATTACCCACGTTCTTCTTTACTTGTAGAGGATGTTTGGCTTTCATCTAAAATATGGGTTTTTAGAGACATTTCCTCTAACCGCCTCAAAAATTATTAACATTCTGCTTTAACCAAGAATACTCATATTTATCCTAAAAGTGGATCTTTACAGGCATTGCATAATATCCGTGTAAAGAAAATCACTTACAATAATAACACATAATACTCGCTTTTGTATTTTCCTCCGAAGTCCACGTGATAACTGTGCACGTAAGTTACAATTCATCATAACCAATAAGCATCTGAATTCTAGACCAAAACTTAGCACGAGGGTCTGCCCCTCTCTTTCTTCTCTTACTTTATTTAATTTTCGTGCTTGTCCCTCCAATTCCCTTATATCCTTAATCCCCAACCCCTTTTTCCCCTCCTACCCTATCCAATCCTAAAAAAAAATAAAAAAAAAATACAATACAATAGTTATATCAACATGCACAGTGATCACGTTTCACATAAATTATATGGTGATAATTAAAATATAATAGTAATGAAATATGTTTAAAAAAAGAAAAGAAAATGTATTAAACCAGAGCATCAAAACATTTTTAAGAAAAGACAACAAAAACGGTCTCTCAGGCGCAACGGAAAATGAGATCAGTGGCGTGGTTTTTTCCATTCATCTCTCTCTCTCTCTCTCTCTCTCTCTCTCTCTCTCTCTCTCTCTCTCTCTCTCTCTCTCTCTCTCTCTCTCCTCTCTCTCTCTCTCCACAATTTGAAACATGTCGAATATTTCGCCAAAATTTTCACTGAAGGCTAGAAAATAGCATCACAAGACACGCGACAACTTATCCGAAAAGCTTCTTTATATATTTCATACTTTTCATATATATCATATTTTCTATATATATCATACTTTTGACATATTTCTAGTTTTTTTCATACTATTTGAGGATGTTTTAGATCATAGACAATAACTCCACGTCTCATTCATGTTTGCTTGAAAAATAAATACTTCTGGTATAATTTCCGACGTGGGCTCCTCAGTGGGATTCTGGGTCGAAACGGCTGACTCCGAGCCGTACAGATTAGGTCTGTACCCAGAGGAGAAACATGTCATTTATGAATAATAATAATAATAATAATAATAATAATAATAATAATAATAATATATATAATAATAGAGGACGTATATACGCTTAACAGGTCATTTATGCTGACACTGAACATAACAAAAACAGCTATTTAACTATTTAATTGCTGGAAAGATCAACCTAGGGATGCTAACGTCATTGGAATGGGACCAGTATATGCATGGACCCATGAGAGGCTCTACCATTTTCTTTTTTTAGATCGAAGCCATTACTGTTACAAATGGGGTCAATTTCTTTCTAGAAGAAAATTAATACATCGATTCAGAGACTTTAGCCTTTCGTGACGGCACGTCAACAGCCCATCAAATCATGCTCAAATTATCTGAGAATTTATGTATGTACGTGTGTATGTGTTTATTCTTACCTTTTTGGGCATTTTCGCTATTGCAGGTTTTCTTTTATGATATTCAAAACCTCCTTTCGCTCTTCCTCACAATGGACTGATCAGCGGAACAACGGGAGACAAGGTTATTTTCCTTAAAAGCAAAGGCCAAGTCAACGTAGATGTCAGTGACTAATCTGCCGTGCAGTCAGTGTGCAACTGAATGTGTTTTCTACGTATTGGCGAGCGCTGCCGAGCGCTTCCCACACATGTAATGTGCTTGAATCCGCGCAAGCGCCACCATTATCCAAAAGGACTTTCCATCGCACCTGCGAGTATTGATCGGCTCAACGACTCGGCTTTTTTTTTTCTTATCCTTCCTCAAAAGTCATACAAAATTACTACGAAGACACACGCAATACTCGAAGAGTAATGCAATCCTTGTGGAACGGCTATGAACACACACACACACACGCAATCAAATAAATACACTCAAACATCTAGAGAAAAAAAATAAAAGAATAAATAAAATATATATATATATATATATATATATATATATATATATATATATATATATATATATATATATGTGTGTGTGTGTGTGTGTGTGTGTGTGTGTGTGTGTGTGTATACACACACACACAAACACACACAGACTGGAAGATGCGAGCTTTGGGCTCTTTCCCGTAAGCACAAATAGGTAATCACAATTAGGTAATCACATCACTCGAAGCTAGAAGATTGAGGGAAGATATGGTGACAGTCTTTAAATTCCCTCATGGTTATGATAGAGTGGATAGGGATCGATATTTTGCTATGGCTGACTCTAGAACAAGAGGTCATCGTTTGAAGCTTCATAAGAAAACTTCTTTGCAGGATGTGAGGAAATACATTTTTTGTGTAAAAGTAGTTGATAATTGGAATTCGCTAAGCGAAGAGGTACTTAACCCTAACTCAATCCATAGTTTTAAGGACAGGTATGATAAGTGTTACAAAATACAAAATGGAACCGATCAGGAGACGGGAGGATTCGAGCTTTGGGTTCTTTCCCGTAAGCACAATTAGGTAATCACACACACACACACACACACACACACACACACACACACACACAAAGGCTGATGAGAGGCTGAGGGAATTAGACTTACCATCACTCGAAGCTAGAAGATTGAGGGGAGATATGGTGACAGTCTTTAAATTCCTTCATGGTTATGATAGAGTGGATAGGGATCGATATTTTGATATGGCTGGCTCTAGAACTAGAGGTCATAGTTTGAAGCTTCGTAAGAAAACTTCTTTGCAGGATGTAAGGAAAGACTTTTTCAGTGTTAGAGTAGTTGATAATTGGAATTCGCTAAGCGAGGAGGTAGTTAATGGTATCTCAATCCATAGTTTTAAGGACAGGTATGATAAGTATCACTAAGTCTAAAATGGAACCGATGAGGAGACGGGAAGATACGAGCTTTGGGCTCTTTCCCGTAAACACAATTAGGTAATCACAATTAGGTAATCACACACACACACACACACACACACACACACACACATATATATATATATATATATATATATATATATATATATATATATATATATATATATATATATATATATATATATATATATATATATATATATATATATATGTGTGTGTGTGTGTGTGTGTGTGTGTGTGTGTGTGTGTGTGTGTGTGTGTGTCCCTTTTCGTTCTGACAGACGTTTAAATAAAAAGTTTGCTGCTTTCCTGGGATTAGGCTAAGATAAGGAAGAAATGCTTAACATATTTTGTACTTCCCCCCTCTCGACGCTGCTGATTAGCGTTGCACAATATGCCAGAAGATGGTTTGGAGCATTCCTCCCAATCAATTGCCTTCGGGTCTCTCCCTTCGGAATTTCCCTCACTGTTTAATTCTCAAGCTTTTCATACTCCCGTGTACGGTTGCAAGGCAGCAGGATGACATGCAGGTAGTATTACCTACTGTCATAGTAGTAGCACACACAGGGTTAGAGTAAGACACTCAGAGTCTGATTAGAGAAAGGTTAGGAGTGGAGTTCCACAGGGTTCAGTTTTAGGGCCACTTTTGTTCCTTGTATATGTAAATGACCTACCAGAGTCTGTAAATTCATTCATGAATATGTTTGCAGATGATGCAAAGATTGTGAAAAAAAAGTAAGAAACGAGTACAATGGTAGAGAACTTCAGGGAGATCTAAATAGTCTGCATGAGTGGTCAGAAAATTGGCTAATGAAATTCAATACTTCAAAATGTACGGTAATGAGAATGGGTAGTGCAAGTTGGCCCAAACTTGGCTACTCGGTGGCAGGAGTACAATTTCAAGAGACAGAAAATGAGAGATGTAGGAGTAAACATACTGGCAGATTTGTCGCCAGAAATACACATAAATGGAAAAAGCACTTAGTTAAGCTGGAAAAAGTTCGAAGACATGCCACGAAACTGATACCAGAAGTACGCAATCTCAGTTATGAGGAGAGATTGAGGGAATTAGACATACCTTCACTCAAAGCTAGAAGAATGAGGGGGATTATGGTGACAGTTTTTAAATTCCTTCATGGTTATGATAGAGTGGACAGGGATCGATATTTTGATATGGCTGACACTAGAACTAGAGGTCATAGTTTGAAGCTTCGTAAGAAAACTTCTTTGCAGGATGTAAGGAAGTACTTTTTTATGGTAAGAGTAGTTGATAATTGGAATTGGCCAAGCGAGGAGGTAGTTATTAGCTAACTCAATCCATAGATTTAAGGACAAGTATGATAAGTATCATTAAGTACAAAATGGAACCGACCAAGAGACGGGAAATTAAGAGCTTTGGGCTCTTTCCCGTAAGCACCATTAGGTAATTTCACTGCTTGGAAAAGGTATAGGAGGAGAAAAAACATAAATGCCTGGCAAACCTACAAAAGAGCAAGAAATGACTACCTAAGTAAAACGAGAGAGGCAGAGAGAGACTATGAGAGGGACATCACCAGGAAGGCTAAAGAAAATCCCAAGCTTTTCCACAGCTTTATCAGAGGAAAACTGAAGGTAAAAGAACAGGTTTTAAGGCTAAAGAGAGCGGATGGAAGCATCACTGAGACGGATGAAGAGATCTGCAAAGAATTGAACAAGGAGTTTCAGTCAGTATTTACAGTAGAAAATACCCCACCCCCTCAGATTACAGTGATAGAAGCTCAAGGGCCGGTATTAGAGAACATCAACCTTACAGCCACAGAGGTATGCAAAGCGCTGATGGATTTAGATGTTCATAAAGCTACAGGTCCTGATGACATATCCCCTCATGTGCTTAAAAAATGCGCAAACTCAATATCAGTGGCACTAAGTATCATATTTAAAAAGTCACTGGAGTCAGGGGAGATTCCAAGAAGCTGGAAACAAGCAAATGTGATACCTATCTTCAAAAAGGGAAGGAGGGATACGGCTCTGAACTATAGACCAGTTTCCTTGAACAGCATAGTTTGCAAAGTTATGGAGAAACTACTAAGGAAACATATCTCTCTTCACTTGGAATCCTTCAACTTTTTGTCAGTGAGCCAACATGGCTTCAGAGAAGGTAGATCAACAGTAACAAGCTTATTAGAATTTTATGATGAGGTAAGCCGAATCTTACAGGAAAGAGAGGGCTGGGCAGATTGCATATTCCTAGACTTCCAGAAAGCGTTTGACACTGTTCCACATGGGAGACTTATTAGAAAGCTGCAATCAATGGCTAGAATAGGTGGAAATGTTTTGGAATGGATAAAATCTTACTTAGAATGAAGGGAACAGAGGGTTAGAGTAAGACACTCAGTGTCTGAATGGAGAAGAGTTAGTAGTGGAGTTCCACAGGGTTCAGTTTTAGGGCCGCTTTTGTTCCTTGTATATGTAAATGACCTACCAGAGTGTGTAAATTCATTCATGAATATGTTTGCAGATGATGCAAAGATTGTGAAGAAAGTAAAAAACGAGAACAATGGTAGAGAACTTCAGGAGGATCTAAATAATCTGCATGAGTGGTCAGAAAAGTGGCTAATGAAATTCAGTACTTCAAAATGTAAGGTAATGAGAATGGGTACAAGTGCAAGAAGGCCCAAGCTTGACTACTCGGTGGCTGGAGTACAACTTCAAGAGACAGAAAATGAGAGAGATCTAGGAGTAAACATAGTGGCAGATTTGTCTCCAGAAATACATATAAATGGCATAGTAAGGGCAGCATATGCATTCTTATCAAATGTAAGGGTAGCCTTCAGGCACATGGACAAGGAAATGTTCAGAAATATTTATGTAACCTATGTGAGGCCAAAACTCGAATATGCAGCCCCCTTTTGGAATCCGCACTTGAAAAAGCACATAGCTAAGCTTGAAAAAGTTCAAAGACATGCCACGAAACTGGTGCCAGAAATACGCAATCTCAGTTATGATGAGAGGCTGAGGGAATTAGACTTACCATCACTCGAAGCTAGAAGAGTGAGGGGGGATATGGTGACAGTCTTTAAATTCCTTCATGGTTATGATAGAGTGGATAGGGATCGATATTTTGATATGGCTGGCTCTAGAACTAGAGGTGATAGTTTGAAGCTTGGTAAGAAAACTTCTTTGCAGGATGTAAGGAAATACTTTTTCAGTGTTAGAGTAGTTGATAATTGGAATTGGCTAAGCGAGGAGGTAGTTAATGGTATCTCAATCCATAGTTTTAAGGACAGGTATGATAAGTATCACTAAGTCTAAAATGGAACCGATGGGGAGACGGGAAGATACGAGCTTTGGGCTCTTTCCCGTAAACACAATTAGGTAATCACAATTAGGTAATCACACACACACACACACACACACACACACACACACACACACACACACACACACACACATATATATATATATATATATATATATATATATATATATATATATATATATATATATATATATATATATATATATATATATATATATATATATATATACATTTTTTTTTTTTTTCTTTTTTTTTTTTTTTACGGTAATGTTCTGGATATTATAAGTACTCAAGTTAAGACTAATTCCGAAAGCAACACTTTACAAATATCTTTATTCTTGTTTTCTGTATGGTAATAGATGCCGAATGGATATGATTCCTTATTGAATTTTGAGTTTTTGAAAGTAAACTTCCACATCTAACATCGTAAATCTATCTGTATACACAATGCGCCTAATGAGCTGATAAACATAACCAATCACAGGCCACACGGTTGAAGGTATTTTATTTTTTTTCCTTTTTTCGTGTTACGGTGAAGAAATTTTTCTACTTTATTGCAAATATCAACCTGTTATCTTGAAATAAGGGGGACTGAAGCGACAAACAGAGGCACACTCACAGAGCGACTGAGTGAAATAATTATCCCCTTTTATATGTCACTCTCCGCCGCCCCCCCCCCCCAATTATGGCGATGGACACAAACTGATTGGAGCAGAGAAATTATGGTTGGAAGCCCTTCCTAACCCCTCGCCGTGGGCTCATTCGCGGGTCTTTTACTTCCCGAAATCTGATCGCTACACTACAGCAGTCCCCATAGTGCTAGACTGAAAAATAATTTTATCATATTGCATAAGTTTTATTAGTGTAAACTTGAGAGACTTTCTGGCCTCAGGAAACTCTCTCGATCATAGCTTATGCAAGAGTTTTAAAAAGCACAACTAAATTAGTATTGCAAGCTGCTCGATCTGGCTGGAATATTGATAAATAAGGATAGTTTTGCTTACATGATTCTGTGGCATAGTGCCAATGAAGCTGAACCTCCAGCCTTTATCTCCACAGATATAGCACCTTAACACCAGATGAGAGGTTTTTCCTCCCATATTACAAAAGCCATGAAGGAAGCAATAAAATAAATCAATATAGAAAATGTAAATTAACTCATGCATGAAAGTCAAGGAAAGAAAACATTTTAAATGCTGTCAAGAGGTTATAGAGAAATAAAACAAAATGTTTCTTTATATTACAGAGGCATTATAACTATCTATCCTGTCGTGGCAGTGTGCCAGAGGATATTGGTGAAAATATATTCATGCTCCTATGAGATTCTTCTCCATATGATATGGAGACAAGTTTCTAAACATTTGGACACTGGGTAAAAAGGAAAATAAGAACTTTCCCCAGAACAAAGCTTGACCTCTTTGCATCGTTGTCATTACTGGAGCCACACACTAATGGCCAAGAGGTTATATGAGGGGTTCTTGTTAGATACCACCACGGGATCAGGCCACAAATATTCTTCAAATTACTTCTAATAGCGCCTTGTCATTGTTTACACCTTATGTTGTAGAGCCTGGAAGTTGGTAAGTAACGAGCCTGACAACTGGGGTTGGCTCCCCACCCCGGGACAGTAGGAAGGGCAGTTAGTCTTAAATCCATTCATAGTTTCAACAGGGTCTCTCTCTCTCTCTCTCTCTCTCTCTCTCTCTCTCTCTCTCTCTCTCTCTCTCTCTCTCTCTCTCTCTCTCTCTCTCTCTCTCTCTCTCCAATCCCATTCGTGGAGACTAATTGCGACATATAAAACAGAAAACAGTAGATCAAGGGATTCTCCAAGATTACAGTTAATTGAACACTATATGAAACACCCAATGGACACATCAAGGACTAATATATCAACACTGGAAAAAGCTAAAAGATTTCTGAGTATAAGAGACCCGATTACTGCGTTGTAAATTTATTAAAAAAGGATAGACAGTCAATTTTACTATTTTGAAAATGTGAATAGTTCATAATAATTTGGTTTATATATACAAGCATACATTTATGATATATGAGGAAACAAGAGTTAAATTACATTGTGAGCATCTTCTCCTTGTTTAAGATGTACAGATGTTTTTTAATCTAGCTTTTTTATTATTATTTCTATTCTTATTCTTTTTTAATCATATTTCGAGGATAGACACTTATAAAGGCTGGCCCTTTGTTTACATTCACATCTAAGTAGGAGGAGCCGTTTTAAAGACGTAAATCCTTCCTCAAACACAACTAGTCCACTATTACTAGCTCAAGCTTCTTTTTTTATAAAGGTAATATTATTTCATTTAGAAATATTGTCATCCAATTTCGAAATAGTATTAATATCTGGGTACATTATGGAGTAAATATTACGTAACTGAGTCAATGTTTACCCCAGGTATACATTGCTTTCACAACACCCAAGTAGTGACAAACCCGTTCTAACCCACATTGGTTAGGAAGGGCATCTAACCCTATTTCACCAGTTCCAACTTGTCTGAGTCCACCCCCATTTGAATGGAGATTAATAGTGACACACAAAAGAGCAAACAACAAGACTGCAACCATACTGTTTGCCATCTGGAAAACAGTACAGTGGCTCCTTAATTTTGTCCAACGTCATCAGTTGTCCTTTGTGTCGATTCTAAGGTAGTTTCGGAATCATTCCTCTCCACAAGGCCAAAATATGACAGATATTTAACTGCTTACAGGAATTAGTGTGTCTTCGGGAACGAGGGTTAGCATTGCGTTCCAGTGGAACCCTGTCCATTTCGACATCTCTGAAAAGGGACCGTGGATGTATTATTTCGGTAAATTTTTAGAAGAGGGGATCACAAATGAAAGTGTCGAAAGAAACATATTGTTGGTGCATCCCAACCAAACTTAATCTAACCTAACCTCACCTTGGGGAACGCATCCTCCCTAGCAAGGGGGCTCATATTCCATTGATCCCCATAACTAAAATAATACCACTATTTTAGTTATGGGGATTAATGGAATATGACTTTTTTTTATATAAAAAGAGTAGTAGATCTCACTAAGACAATAATAATGAACCCTATATTTATCCGGTGCTGCCTCTCAATAATGAAGGGACGAATTTAAAATAAGCCATTTTGGTTTGTTGAAAATTTTTCTAAGTTTCTTGGAGTTGTGAACACTGTCATATTCGCTCCTGATGGGATTTTGTTTTTTTATACTGCATTGATTGACAGCTGATTCGTTTCTTTATTATCTTTTATTTTTAGATTAGGTTAGGACGCACCAAAAATGTTTTCTCGACTTTTTTTTTTTTTTTTAATAAAGGTTTTTATTTTCATTTCTGCTGCATATCACATTTTTGCTTTCCCCCACCCAAAATCCAGATTCCCAACTCTTTCCTCTATGATTGTTGGGTGTTTTTCACCAGAAATAGAGTTTACAATCGTCTGTTTCACAAAGAAAACTGTCGAAAAAATAGTTTTGTTGTTATTAGAGAATAATCCCCTCTTCTAAGAATATACCACAGTGGATTGGTTTGCATAAAAGTTCTTGTCTTTTCCCTCTGGTTATCCACTTAGTTCATCATTATGTGACTTATTGTGAATTCTTTTCATATTTGTCTTCACAGTGGCATGCTGATCATCTTATTTTCTTAGGGAATCACAAATATAAATGGCAATGGTGGCCATGGGTTGAGCTGTGAAATCACAGGTTAGAAGACACTATGGTGCATCTACATCTGGGATGCTGCCTTTTGCGTGCTTGTATGCATCGTTTGTGCCCTGTGCTAGATCCAGATTGTAGTTATTGTAATGTTCGAGAAACATTTGAGCACTTTTTTATTCACTGTTATCGTATTATGGAAATGGATGCTTTCTCTGCCATACCTCCCTTGTTCTCCCTTGGGATTTGAGACTCTTCCTTGTCGTTACTATTGGGTGATGGCCCACATAATTTCCAGATAAGACACAGATATTTGTTACTATAGAAAATTTGTATTACCATCAAGCAGAATTTTAGATTTGTATAGTGAGGACCTGTGAGATGACCAGGTGTCGTGTCTCGCACATACTGGAACAAGAAGAGGAAACAAACATACTCAACACTGAAAAAATATT
The DNA here is from genome assembly GCA_037179515.1 of Halocaridina rubra. Classification (NCBI taxonomy): domain Eukaryota; kingdom Metazoa; phylum Arthropoda; class Malacostraca; order Decapoda; family Atyidae; genus Halocaridina; species Halocaridina rubra. The sequence continues at coordinate 55,220 of JAXCGZ010000215.1, forward strand.
TAATATCTAAATAAAAATAAATTAGAATATAAACCCCCTTTTTTTAACGAGGATTGGACTAACTTAACAAAACCTACTCTAAGTCTACATTAAATATCTTGAGATTATTTCCTAATAGGGGTGACCTAATTAGATTTTATAATACCTGAACCCATCTTATACTCTTTTAGTCAGTAATAGATTCTTTTTGCATCGTATGTTCAATAATAAAATTCAAGCTTTTCTTTTTGTACACTAGATGTGTTAGGAGAATATATTGTATAACAAATATTTTCTCCATTTATGTGCTCTTGTTTATTTTTTAGCTTTGGAGACTGATAATTTTTCGAGTAGGACCACTCATAATATCTGCACTCTAAGTAGTTAAGTAAAGATAGGTGGGATTGTCAGCAGTGATCCAAAACTTTGTATCATTTACCAGTAACAAAAATACTCTGACACATACCAGTAATGAAAAAATATATCTTAAATGGCCAAAGATTAAATATTCTGGATCTCATTGGAGGAGAGAATACCCGAATTCCAAAGCAGTCAGAGAACTCCATTGCACATTGGTAATTAGATTCGTGATTCCACGTGGTACTCTGAATTTACTAGGTTAGATATTGCCAATACATATGTTGAGTGCCTAACTGCTGTATTGTCCCAACCAAGATACTATTTAACATAATATATTTCATATTCAATAGCCTTACCAGAGTGGTAGATTAGTGAGTTTGGAATAGGAAATCTGGGATTTTTTGATTGTAAAGAAAGCTGATCTCTCAGTGGCCATATCAAGGCCCGCAGTGAGGCCCAGGATTAATTTTCCATATGCAAAAATTCATTAAACAATAGTCTTTTGGGGAAATTTTATTGTTATTCATAAATCTGCCTTTATTACAGGTATACGAAAGTTAGCCTAGTTAAGTTAGTAGTGACGTATGTTGGATGGTATTATAAACTGTCCCAATATGCCTCTCGAAATCACCAATGCATTTATTCTGGTGTTTTAAGCTATAATTTAAATTATTTTGTCCTTTATTTTAGTTAGTAAGCCTCAAGTATCTATATCAGTATAGGGAGACCTGAAGAGATATAGAATGATAAGAAATTTCTGACTAACATAATGGTAAAATCAAGCAAATCATAGCTTAGGTCTGGAGAAAACATAATCAATGTTCAAAAACTAAGTGTTATTGTACGTACCATTACTAACTTCTTTATTAGAGAAAGCAGAACTGTTAAAGTTTTTGGACACCTCTGTAACAGACAAGAAGACTATATTATCTCTAAATTAATTTCTGATCCCTTTGGAAAATTTAATGGTATAATTTTCGTGCATAATCCTCTTTCTTTCCAAAGTTATTTTGATAAATAGAAGACACATGTGTAACGAGTATCGCTTCTAACGCCAAACCTAAGATTTACCCTGTCCCATTCATCAAACTTGCAATTACATAGTGATGTTATCAAAGATAGATGTATTTATTCCGCAAGTTCAGTCATTCTCCTGCACGCCTTTAGCCTTTCTGAACATTAAGGCCTCTCCTGTACAGAGTCTTAAGCAACCCATAAGTCTGCTCCATATTGATCAACCTATAGTTTACACACCTAGTAAGCCCACTGGGTATAACCTCTTTACTATTATTCTGCTATCCTACATCACTAGGTGCCCAAACCAACAACGCTAACTCTTTACCACTTTCTGTATATATGTATCTCTCTAACCCTACTCGTATAATGAACAGTCAAACCTGTACCTGTATGAGTATAGCTTCCAGAGGCACTTTTATGTATATTTTGTCCTCACATATGAAAATATTACCTTGATCTAGTAAGACACCACTTAATCTTACTGTTGCTTCTCTTCTATGGTGTTGGTTTATTGACATTTCTCGACTACCACATTCCCATAAAGTCTCCCCAAATATCTTAAGCTTCCAACTTTCTCAAATAAGATTCTCTTTAATATACAGTCAAGTAAGTTCCTACACCAGACTCCTACTCAGCCATTATTACATAATCATCAGCATGGTCTCAGACCAGTTTCTGGATTATGCTTCAATAGGTTGGTCAGTAAGTGATTTGGATGTTAGGTGAACATCATCTATGTACTATAGTTTATATATATATATATATATATATATATATATATATATATATATATATATATATATATATATATATATATATATATATATATATATATATATATATATATATATATATATATATATATATATATATATATATATATATATATATATATATATATATATATATATATATATATATATATATATATATACACCCAGTCTTGGAATAACGCGAAGATAGGTTCTCAGGTGTGACGTGTAATGTAAAATTCGCGTAATGTAACGAGCCATTTTCCATTAGAAACAATGATAATGGGCATAGATATGTTTCGCAGCTGTACATAGGCACACTATGCCAAAGATATAAGATGAGTAAAACATATTTTACAAGTGCATAACAAAGCAAAATGACCTGTAGCTAATTTTAAGAGTACAAAAGATATTCAGATTTACTGTACAGCAAGCAAATTAACATACTGTACTCTGTTATGAGGTGGGCAATAGGCATACACTGGGACGTAAATTAAGCGGTGGAAGAGGAAGAGGATGCGGGAGAATGAACCTCTATCTGCAAAGTTTTTTGCTCTCGCACGCTTTTTACCCGGACGATATTATATGGAAAGTTTGTTTGCTGTTTGTTCTTAATGCTCATCCACGTACTTAACATTTTTTCCATTCTCTCCATAATATCCGATCTCATTAAGCGGTAGAAGAGGAGGAGGATGCTGGAGAACACACATCTATCTGCAATCGTTTTTGCTCTGGTACGCTTTTTCCCTGACGAGATTATATGGCAAGTTTGATTGCTGTTTGTTCTTAATGCTTATCCACGTACTTAGTATTTTTTCTATTCTCTCCACAGTATATGATCGCATTAAGCGGAAGAAGAGGAGGAGGATGCGGGAGAACGAACCTCTATCTGCAAATATTTTGCCGCCTCCGTATCAGCTGATGCTCTCTTGCACACTTTTTCCCTGATGATATTATATGGCAAGTTTGTTTGCTGTTTGTTCTTAATGCTCACCCACGTACTTAGCATTTTTTCTATTCTCTCCACAATACCTGATCGCGTTAAGCCGTAGAAGAGGAGGAGGATGCGGGAGAACGAACCTCTATCTGCAAACATTTTGCTGCCTCCGTATCAGCTGATGCTCTCTTGCACGCTTTTTCCCTGATTATATTATATGGCAAGTTTGTTTGCTGTTTGTTCTTAATGCTCATCCACATACTTAGCATTTTTTCCATTCTCTCCTTAATATCCGATCGCATTAAGCGGTAGAAGAGGAGGAGGATGCGGGAGAATGAACCTCTATCTGCAAACATCTTGCCGCCTTCGTATTAGCTGATGCGCTCTCACACGCTTTTCTCCTGATGATATACAAACTTTAACACAAACACAGTTAGAACAAGCGATATATCCACACAGTATGCTGGGTAAAGAGACACTGAAGCACATGGCAGCATGGCGGAAAAGTGCCTCCGAGGCGGTCGATTATTTATTAAAATCAATTTTTTTTTCTTCAGATTTTTGCATGGGCGTTATTCGTGTATTTCCCATTTTTTTACTATTATTTGTTGGGAGCATTATTCCAATTTCGCGTATTATAGGCACGCATAAAAAGCGAACTGAGTGTGTATATATATATATATATATATATATATATATATATATATATATATATATATATATATATATATATATATATATATATACATACATACATACATACATACATACATACATACATACATACATACATACATACATACATGACAGAAGATCAGGGGATGGGGCCTCATTAAGATTGTTATACACAAATGCTGATGGATTAGCTGGTAAGGCAGTAGAATTAAAAGATAGGATTCACAACAGTAAGGCAGATATAGTAGCAATTACAGAGACTAAGTTGAGGGAGGACATAAACAGTGTCACAGTTTTTCCTAAGGGCTTCAGAATACTAAGGGTCGAAAGATCTGAGAGGACTGGTGGAGGGATAGCACTGCTCATAAGTGAGAGGATTCAAGTTGAAGAGATAAACTTGGCTATAGAAAGTGAGTTCAGGGAATTTCTTGTTGCTCGCATAAATACTGGGTCAGAGAGCATTATAATAACTGTTGTATACAACCCACCAAGGAACCAAAATAGGCTTGAAATTTATGAGGAAAGTCATATAGGTACGATTGAAGTCATAAACTCAGTTGTTAACATGGCGCGGGAGAAAAAATGTAGGATTTTGATTATGGGAGACTTTAATCATAAAGAGATAGATTGGATAAATCTTGACCCACACAGTGGTGAGGACTCCTTTGGGGCAAGATTCCTAGATTGCGTACAAGGGAATTTCCTACACCAACATGTAATGGAACCAACAAGAGCCAGGGGTGGGGATGAGCCATCACTACTTGATCTGGTGTTCACAGATAATGTGTTGGATATTGAAAATATTGAGTATGAACCACCAATTGGAAAGAGTGACCACTGTGTGTTGTTGATGGAGTATATCATTGAAGACATTCTTCCTGAGAGTAGAGGCACTGAGGACATGAGGAGGAACTATCAGAAAGGAGATTACATCAAAATGAATGAGCTTTTTGCAGTTATTGACTGGAGAACCTTATTTTACAACAAATCCGTACAAGAAATGTATGACATCTTTTGTGAGAAATATGGGAAGATAGTAGATTGCTGCATACCTGTCACCAAAGTAGGTGTAATTCATGCCAGAGAGAAATGGTTCGATAATGGGTGTAAAAGAGCTAAGGAGTGGAGAGACAAATGCTGGAAAAAGTATAGGAGGAGAAAAAACATAAATGCTTGGCAAACCTACAAAAGAGCAAGAAACGACTACCTAAGTAAAAGGAGAGAGGCAGAGAAAGATTATGAGAGGGACATCACCAGGAAGGCTAAAGAAAATCCCAAGCTTTTCCACAGCTTTATCAGAGGAAAACTGAAGGTAAAAGAACAGGTTTTAAGGCTAAAGAGAGCGGATGGAAGCATCACTGAGACGGACGAAGAGATCTGCAAAGAATTTAACAAGGAGTTTCAGTCAGTATTTACAGTAGAAAATACCCCACCCCCTCAGATTGCAGTGATAGAAGCTCAAGGGCCGGTATTAGAGAACATCAACCTTACAGCCACAGAGGTATGCAAAGCGCTGATGGATTTAGATGTTCATAAAGCTACAGGTCCTGATGACATATCCCCTCATGTGCTTAAAAAATGCGCAAACACAATATCAGTGGCACTAAGTATCATATTTAAGGAGTCATTGGAGTCGGGGGAGATTCCAAGATGCTGGAAACAAGCAAATGTGATACCTATCTTCAAAAAGGGAAGGAGGGATACGGCTCTGAACTATAGACCAGTTTCCTTGACCAGCATAGTTTGCAAACTTATGGAGAAACTACTAAGGAAACATATCTCTCTTCACTTGGAATCCTTCAACTTTTTGTCAGTGAGGCAACATGGCTTCAGAGAAGGAAGATCAACAGTAACAAACTTATTAGAATTTTATGATGAGGTAAGCCAAATCTTACAGGGAAGAGAGGGCTGGGCAGATTGCATATTCCTAGACTTCCAGAAAGCGTTTGACACTGTTCCACATGGGAGACTTATTAGGAAGCTGCAATCAATGGCTAGAATAGGTGGAAATGTCTTGGAATGGATAAAAACTTACTTAGAAGGAAGGGAACAGAGGGTTAGAGTAAGACACTCAGTGTCTGAATGGAGAAGAGTTAGTAGTGGAGTTCCACAGGGTTCAGTTTTAGGGCCACTTTTGTTCCTTGTATATGTAAATGACCTACCAGAGTCTGTAAATTCATTCATGAATATGTTTGCAGATGATGCAAAGATTGTGAAGAAAGTAAAAAACGAGAACAATGGTAGAGAACTTCAGGAGGATCTAAATAATCTGCATGAGTGGTCAGAAAAGTGGCTAATGAAATTCAATACCTCAAAATGTAAGGTAATGAGAATGGGTACAAGTGCAAGAAGGCCCAAGCTTGACTACTCGGTGGCTGGAGTACAACTTCAGGAGACAGAAAATGAGAGAGATCTAGGAGTAAACATATTGGCAGATTTGTCTCCAGAAATACATATAAATGGCGTAGTAAGGGCAGCATATGCATTCTTATCAAATGTAAGGGTAGCCTTCAGGCACATGGACAAGGAAATGTTCAGAAATGTTTATGTAACCTATGTGAGGCCAAAACTCGAATATGCAGCCCCCTTTTGGAATCCGCACTTGAAAAAGCACATAGCTAAGCTTGAAAAAGTTCAAAGACATGCCACGAAACTGGTGCCAGAAATACGCAATCTCGGTTATGATGAGAGGCTGAGGGAATTAGACTTGCCATCACTCGAAGCTAGAAGAGTAAGGGGGGATATGGTGACAGTCTTTAAATTCCTTCATGGTTATGATAGAGTGGATAGGGATCGATATTTCGATATGGCTGGCTCTAGAACTAGAGGTCATAGTTTGAAGCTTCGGAAGAAAACTTGTTTGCAGGATGTAAGGAAATACTTTTTCAGTGTAAGAGTAGTTGATAATTGGAATTCGCTAAGCGAGGAGGTAGTTAATGCTACCTCAATCCATAGTTTTAAGGACAGGTATGATAAGTATCACTAAGTCTAAAAATGGAACCGATCAGGAGACGGGAAGATACGAGCTTTGGGCTCTTTCCCGTAAACACAATTAGGTAATCACAATTAGGTAATCACATACATACATACATACATACATACATACATACATACATACATACATACATACATACATACATACATATATATATATATACAGTGATGATCCCAACCCATGAACTTACGGCGTTCCCAAAAAGTGTTCTTCGGTTGGATTGTTCATGGTTTGGATTTATTTTTCCCATTGAAAAGGATGTAAATTTAATTAATCCGTACCTGGTCTCAATATATATTCATTTAAAAAAAAAATTTAGTCACTAAACAAATGAAATATGATACAAGTTATATGTACAGTATTTCATCTGTAAAAGGAAAATTACATTAATAATATAAAGGAATTCTACTCTACTAAAGTAAAACATGTACATATTTAGGTATACAGGATATACTAGTTGATACCTAGCATGAAATAGCAAAGTCCAATACTCAGAAAAAGTTGTCACATTCTCCCTCTAATAACAAATACAAAAAAAAATACTGTAGGTACGAAATAGTACTGTATTTACTTTTGTGGATGATTGTTGCTGGCATACGTGGATGGTGGTTGAGGAGCGGGACTAATTTTTGGAAGGAGAGTCCCCTTCCATAAAAACGTTAGGGAACTCTTCCTATATAGGCTCTATTTCTGGTGTTTTTTCTCTCTTTTCTCTTTTGGAAGTTGCATCCCTGCCTACTTGGACAAGGAAATGATCCAGAGAAATCTGTGTTTTTCTTCTTTGGCAAATTTTTCCAAAAATATTCACCCAGTTTTATCTGGGTGATGATTCTCAATAAAAGCCTGCACATCATTCTTCTTACTAAAAATTTCTTTAAATTCTTCACTGGACACCTTTTCCCTCTCATCCAATTCTTCAGTGGTAAGTTCTTATTTGTGGTCCTCCACCAGCTCCTCCACATTCTCCTCATTGACCTCCAAGCCCAGACCTTTGCTTGTGGCCACAGTTTCATTAACAATTTGAATAGCTAACTCATGCTTGAAGCCCTTGAAGTACCTATCAGTCACACAACCTGGCCGAAGTTTCCTCCAAGCAGAGTTCACTATACGATATGAGACCTCCTTCCATGCTTATTCAATGAGGCCAATGCAGTGGTCTTTCCAGAAATCACAAAGGGTCAAATCCGTGTCACTGGTGACCTGGAAACACGTGGCAAAAAGACCCTTCGTATACATGTTTTTAAGATTAGAAATTAACTGCTGGTCCATAGGCTGGAGGATAGGAGTGGTGTTGGGAGGCAGAAATTTTACTTTAATGAAGTCGTAATGTATAACGATATCTTGTTCCACACCTAGAGGATGGGCAGGAGCATTATCCATTATGAGGAGACACTTAAGGGCCAAATAATTTTCCTCAAGATATTTTTTCACTGCTGGCGCAAACACTTCAATCAGCCTCTCTAGGAATAATATCCGCGTGACCCAAGCCTTTGGATTTGACCTCTGCAGTACTGGAAGGCTAGCATTCAGCACGTTATTGTGCTTAAAAACATGCGGATTTTCAAAGTGGTAAACTAAATGAGGCTTGATCTTACAGTCCCTACTAAATTAGCACACAATAGAAGTGTAAGTCTGTCTTTCATTGGTTTGTGGCCAGGCAGTGACTTCTTCTCTTGGGTTATATAGCTTCTTTTGGGCATTTTTCTTCCAAAAGAGTCCCGTTTCATCACAATTAAAAACTTGTTGTGGGATATAACCTTCATTATTAACAAATTTAGCGAATTCCTTCACGTAAGAATCCGCTACTTTTTGGTCGGAATGACGCTATGAATCCCAGTGCGCCGACGAAAATGTTCAAACTGGCTTTAAATTCCTCAACTTTAGCGTCACTAGAACTCGGAGAGTTCGCTACTTAATCATGGTGGATTTTCAAAGCCTTAGCGCATTTTATAGCCTCACCAATACTATCTCCAACCAGCAGTTTTTCATTTATGCACAACAATAATAAGTTTTCTACCTCTTCTATTATTGTGACCTTTTTTTCGTTAAGATATTTACTCCCTTAGCCATGTCAGCTGCCTTTAAGATCTCTTTATTCTTTAAAATAATACAGATGGTCAATTTCGCCATGTCATACTGCATGGCGAGATCAGATACGCAAACCCCATTTTCATGTTTAGAAATTATTTCTTTCCTCGTTTCCACTGTTATACATATAGGGTGTTTGATGCCAATATCACTAACACCTTTAACTTTCAGAGGGGCCATAATAAGAGCTATATGAAAGGTAAAGCAATGTAAAATAAAGCAAGAACTATGATCAGATCATGAACGAACCACACAGCGTGGACACCAATGCAGAACTGAGTGTGGGCGAGTGGAACACATGGTGGCTCACAAGCCAACATATGCATGTTCGTGAGTTGGGGTCAAAATTTGTTCAAAATTTTGTTCGTTGGTAAAGACATTCGTGGGTTGGGGTCACCGCGGTGTATATATATATATATATATATATATATATATATATATATATATATATATATATATATATATATATATATATATATATATATGAGTAAGCACAAATTGTTTTCATAGACTACTAAATGGTAAAGAAGCCCATCAGTGAAACAACACAGAAAAAATAACGCTACACTGTATATCGGATCCTAACTGGACCCCGTCTCAAGCACAAGTTAGCATAAAATAACGATGAAAGAGGGAGTATAAACAAAAAGACTCAGGAGACCTGAGGGAATTAAAAGTTAAAGAGAATAAGACAGGTCTAATCCAATCAAAGAAAACCGACAAAATAATAAAGTCATTAACAATAGAATATGTTAATCTCTAATTACGATTATAGATAGGTAAGTAGATAGTCCTTGTAATATAAAAATGCAAAGGACCAATGAGCTCAAAATCACTCAAACCAAACAGAAGAAATGACGAATAATGGAAAAAAATAATAATAATATAAATATACATACATATACAAACACATGTACACACATACCCATATACATGTGCATACACAAACATATACATATATAACTTGAAATATATATGCATACACACATACACATGCACAAACCACCAAGACGAAAGAAAAGAAAAATGTTAAGGATAAGGCAGAGATGAGATAATATATATATATATATATATATATATATATATATATATATATATATATATATATATATATATATATATATATATATATATATATATATATTTATATATATATATATAATCAAATGAGCACATTACCATATGTGAAAACATGAATAATTTTTATTCCGACCGCAACTTGAACCTTGGACATATAATTACCAAGCCAAGGCATTCTGTAACGCCTTTGCTTAGTAATTATATTTTACTTCGTCTTTATGATAACTATAAGAGTGTACATTAGACTCCGAGTGGGTGGCTTTTCTATAGACCTTAAGATTATTACCCAAAGACTCTAACAATGAGGACATCAAGGAAAGACATTTGGTTATAGTTTTCCCATTCTACTTTAAATTTAATAGATGGAACTAAACTATTTAGCTGTATTAAAAATTCGTCAAAGGTACCCCAGGCATCTTCCCAATAACTAAAAATGTCGTCAACATTGCGTAGCCATATCATGTTGGGAGGTTTAATTTCTCTCAGAAGCTCGGTTTCAAACTACTCCATACACAAATTAGCTAATATCGGAGACAGAGGACTTTCCATACTGCACCCGAGCTTTTGCCCATAAAAATTGCCATTAAGATTAAAGACATTATTACTCACACAGAGCCTGATATATTTAATAATTTTTGCTTTTGGTAAGGAAATTTTTTTTAAAAGTCTCAAGTTTCTTACCAAGGAAATCAAGTACAGCATCTATTGGGACATTTGTAAAAAGTGACTCAACAATTAGGCTGAGTAGTTTAAACCCATTCAGAGATTCTGTCTTTTACAAAATTGCATTGTTTCGATTTTACGTCACGAACTCCCTTTTCTACTAAGAGCTAGGACGGTTGCCTTCTGGCGAAAGACTTGTTTTGGCAGATGTAGTCGTTACCCTGAGTGTATGCCCTTACTAACCTCAGTAATATCCTTATGAGTCCCTTAGTACCATCACCAACACTGCCTTCAAATCGACTGATCCCAATCCTTCTGTTGTGAATTTTGCAGTCCTATAAGGATATAGCTCTTTGATTTTATATTCTAATAGTTTAATCACTCTCACAGGGACGTCCTCCTTTTTCTGCCCAGTCCTTTTTCATATCTAAGAGTACCTCGGCTGGATTCATCACCCCTGTCAAAACTCTATATACATTACATCGTAAGTCTTTCTCATATAAGTAATTTCCTTTCATAGCCTTAATCGCAAAGTCAAGGATTTCCTTCTTTTTCTGATAAGCTGCTAGAAGATTTTCAAAACGTTCTTTTAAAGTTTCATAATCCTCTCCTTGATCTTTTGCAGAACCTTGACTTATCTCCAAATGGGTCTCTTGTGTCTGTATTTTTATTTTAAGTTCCTCATTCTCGTCTCTTAAAGCTGGGATCTCTTTCTCTTGTTTATCATTCTTCTGTCTTAAAGCTTGTACCTCTTCCTCACAATCCATAATCTTTTCCGCCTGTATTTTAAGCTCATCAGTCTCTTTGTCACTCGCTGTTGTCTTTTCATCCTCTTTTATTTTTAGCTCTTTTTCACCTAGTTCTTTTAGCTCTTCCATCTTTTCTTTCTGTTCTTCCTCCTTATGTTCTGTGATTTTCGCTTCTCGAAGTTCTTCTGATAAATCACTTTCTCTTTTGGCATCTACTTTCTTGTCCTTTAGCATTTTTAGCTGTCTTTCAGATACTTCTATATCTTTCGTAAGATCTTGTTTCAAATCATTTTCCCCTCTCTCTTCTTTCTGTAGCTGCCATGAGAGGATTTCAAAAGAGTCTTTTGCTCCTCGAAGTTCTTTTGACAATTCTTTTTCTCTATTAGCATCTGTTTCTGTCGCATCTTTTCCCCTTAGCATCGGAATTTCTCTCTCGTTAAGAATTCCTAGTTCATCTGTTGCTCTTCGAAGCTTTTCTGAATATTCCTCTTCTCTTTTAGTGTCTTTTTCTCTCTCTTCTCGTCCCCTTAGCATTTGAATCTCTCTTTCACTTTCTATTATGTAGTTATGAAGATTAATACTCTCGCTTGTCGCTTCTCTTAGTTTTTCTGAAAATGCTCTTCCTCTCTTCGCATTATTATATTCCTTTGTATTTAATTCATGTAACTCATTTATGAGATGTGTCATTTCTTCCTTATCGTATTCAGTCTCTCGTGAAAAAGTTGATGCATCACTCTGGCTTTGCTCCTCTAGACGGGAATCTTGTGTCTGTGATATTCTTTCGTAATTTTTGTTTTTTTCTGCCATTAACGGAGCTTTTAGCTTTTGTAACTGCTCCTCCCCATCCTCTACTTTTCGGACAAGTTGACATTTTTCGTATATTATTTTTTGTAAGTCTTTGTCTTCAGGGATGAACTCAATTTCCTGAGTTGTTTTTTTGTTCTCTACACCAGCGATTTGCCCTCTTAATTCACATGTCTCCCTTGAGGCCCTGTCCGTGTACAGTCGACGATATTGCATAGCTTCGTTCTTCCATCTCTGCAGTTCATCCTTTTGCAGAAGCAGCTTTTCTTGTTGTGTTTGATAATGCGCATATAAATGCCTATAAGCGGCAGTTTGTGACTGATAAATCTTATGTAAGCTAAACAATTCTTTATGATAATTCGAAGCCTCCCTTGATTTGTAGTCCATGTGCCTTTCAGTTAATATTACTTGAGAGTTTGCGTCCTCAACATCATCCTGCAGTTGTGTGATCAGTGAGAGTATTTTGTAGAGACACTCCTTTTTCTCTCGAAGTTCCGAGCACACTCTCGTGTACTGGCTTCTGGTCACCCAATCACTTTCTGGAAAACATGCAAATTTTTCGGGGACAACTTCAAAATTCTCGTGCAATTTTCGTGTAGCAATTTCATAGATACTGATCAGTAATATAAGTAGAATGAAAATTCGTGTGTGTAGTCTAATGCGATTTTGATTTTTAAAAAGATAAGGTCCTTTCTTTGTCTGGTTCATTGGGCCTTTAGTTTTTGGATGAAAATTGAAGCCTTTTAATTGTGATAACATTTTGTCCTCTGGTTTTTCGTGGAAGAAATAGAACACACACAGCCTTCATAGTCAAGATGCTTTATACATTCTCTTATTACGTTGTCTTTTTCATTTTATTTTTATTCTCTCTTTCTCTCAATATATATATATTTTTCGCTTTAAAAGTCACTATTAATCTCCATTATGGGGGTGGACACGATTAGGAGCAGGAGAAACAACACTGGATGCATTTCCTAACACCCAATGGTAGGCTTGATCGCTGGTCTACCACCTCTCAAGTCGAGTATTCAAACTACTACTCTATAGTGGACTCCATATATGATATTAGTTAATTGGATATAATAATTATAATTAATAATCATAATTATAATTAATAATCATAATAATAATATAAGAAGTATTGGACACTGTCCGTCGAAAAGGGTAATCGCTGAGTACAGTGAGACTTCAGATTAGTTTGATGGTGAAGACCTTTCCAGCGAGTCTTCGCTGGGATGATTTCTGCAGAGTACTGTCGGCGTCTTCGGACAATGTTCGACCTTTTTAGGTTACACATCCTCGTGTTTTGAGGATACTTTACTATAAAACACATACAACATATTCCGTAATGTCTTCAGTGTTCCAGTACTTAAAATCTGGTTAAAAAATAATAAAGAATTCTTGGTACACTTTTTCATATGATCTTTTGAGGAGGAGTCTTAGAGCGCTGGTGAGTTCAAAGTTAGAATCTTGTGTATAGCCATTTGAATTCAATATATAGTACTTATTTCGGGAAGTTACGGACTCATGTTCGAGCCAGCGGCGGGACGTTTCGAAAGGCATCCAGCCTCAGTGCCCCGGTCTCAGTTCCTCGATGTCCACCTCCCAATGGGAATTTGTCTTGTTGTGGCTCGTAAAACGTGTGTGTGTGTATATATATATATATATATATATATATATATATATATATATATATATGTATATATATATATATATATATATATATATATATATATATATATATATATATATATATATATATATATAGAGAGAGAGAGAGAGAGAGAGAGAATAGTATGTAATAGCATGGAAATATAATAGTTGGAAAGTTCATATTTGTTCTAGTAAGTGTTTTTAAATAAAGATATTTTATTAGGGAACTTGAAGTCATACGAGTACTTTGATGTAGATTTCTTCTTTAATAAGCTAATCCTTTTGTACGATAAAATGGCGTTTTATGTGCGTCAATGCAACAACCACTTACATAATACTGATGCAAAATTTTTCCCTTGAATGGCGAGTGTGTTTTTCTATTTCGAGGAAGGTCGTCCCGGATTAAATTCCTGAGGCCCTGGGCATATGTCTCTCCATTGTTACTCAAGATCTTGCGTGGAATCAGTTTAGTAATAAAAGGAAAAAAAAAAGCAAATGGTGGTTAATGTAAAACCCCATATATACTGTCGAAATGAATTGAAAAATAAAGCAAATAACCATTAATGCTAAAAAGATAAAATGAAATTAATGAAACCCAAAGCTACGGGGTATCACCAAACATGAATTTCAGTTGTGTAAAACACTTTTGGCAAATACGGGAATAACTTGAAATACTGATTACTCCAGTCTCATTACTGTATAAGATGTAACAACAACTATAATAGAGTTCAAGTAAAGATAACGACTTTTAATGCACTAATTAATTAACCCCGTAATTTGTTAGGTTAGATTAAGCTAGGTTGATGTCTAACCAAACCTCCACTAACTCACCTAAATCCAACATAACCGAACAATTAACAAACTTACTTAATATTTTAATCCCTTAAGTTCAGTGACTCGAAGAGTCCACCTTTTAGAAATAGATTCCATATCTGTAGTATAATACTGCTGTTCTGTTTAGGTTACAGGTCTTTCAAAAAAAAAAAAAAAAAATTTCTTTATTCATAAAAAGGAACTTATTTCTCTTACTTTATTCATATAAACTGCAAGTCTTTTAACTTTTCATTTTTTTTTTTTTTTAAGGATTGGTTTGTCTAATACGATCATGAAATAAGAATTGTAAAAGCGAATTCAGATAAAAAAAAAAAAGTCCTTGGAAAAAGGTCTAACCTAACATAACCAGTAACTTTATTACCGGGAGAAAACTGTTTATGGAGAGAGAGAGAGAGAGAGAGAGAGAGAGAATGTTTACAGAAAATCTTCCAATCTGAGTAAAGTACTACTTCCAAAAGATGGCTGCCAAGATTTTTTTTTTTCTTTTTTTTTTTTTGCAGCTTCACTCAAAGATAGCTGAATATGAGGGAGAAAAAAAAGGGGGGGGGGGGGCAAACCCGAGGAAAGAGACTGAAGTATTTTAAGCACTTAAGAGGCGCAATATAAATTGTAGCCACTTTCCTTTTATTTATTTATTTATTTATTTTTTGTGTGTGACACCCAGACGGGCCAAGAAAATTGCCCTCATTGGGCCTGGGCACGAAGAAAACTTAAAGAGAAACAAGAGCTGCGGAGTGTTATGACATGTCAGAGGTGAAGGAGTAATAAGATATGTGAATATCACTGAATATTCGGTGTTGATATAGGTATAGAAAAAGAACCGTATCTGGAGGAAGAATTTACATCGAGCTGTCCAGGACAGTCCTATTGAAGTTAAGTGCACTTATATCTGTATGTAGAGAGTAAATGTTGCACACATACCTCTAAATCATAATAATATTGCATAACACCTCAGTGGCAGCGTAACTTAAATTAAGGTCACAGCTAACATTTCGTTAAATTTTTAAGAAGGGCACCAATACCATTATTGCAATTAAGATATATATATATATATATATATATATATATATATATATATATATATATATATATATATATATATATATATATATATATATATATATATATGGTAGCAATATGACCATTAAAGAAAACAACAACAAAATATTTGAAGTACTTATTAATTTTGTGAACTTATCTAGCGACCTTCTCAAAGTACAATGACAGCTCGATGTTTATTTCATAACATGCAACAGGAGATTCACTCTTTGAACTACCTGAAGGACTTGGCTTAATGTCTAAATCAGACTCCATATTAGTCACTCCTTTTCAAGCTCCGTGTTATGTGATCACTAGCGTTAGGTGTTACAGGTTACATTTACATCATTAACGTATCATTGCAGGAGAACTCATGGATATCAAGGAAGAAACCACGTACACTGATCCTAATGTAGGTGTTCTCCAGTTAACAAAGCACGGAATTAAGTTTACACCTCCCCTCTATCAACAGCGATATCAAAGAGTAAAAGGAATAATAGAGAAATATGGCAAAGGCACTTTTGTTAAGGTTAGTGATGTTAAACTTTTCAATGCAGGTATTCTTCTATAAGATTTTTTTTTCTTCTATTCTTGTACAGTTTAGTTTTTTTTTTACTTATGAAGTTTTATATATATATATATATATATATATATATATATATATATATATATATATATATATATATATATATATATATATATATATATATATATATATATATATGCTATGTCATCTTATAATTGAATTTGCATCTTTAGCCAGAGGCTATATTATGTCTGGGTATGCTAACCTATTTCTTAATCTGTTCGTATAATCCCTTGTAATTCGTCTTTGTCTTAAAAAAACTCGTTGAGTTTATCTTGCAAGATGTTTTTAAAAGTGATATAGTACAGAAAATGAGTGAAAGTAACAATTTTCCAAAATTAAAAATCCATATGGAGACTTTTTATGTGCATAAAATTTATTTACGAAAAGCAAGTGAACGTTATGAATCAATTTCTTTTTGTTAATATATTTGCTATATATTAATAATTATATACATAAAACCATTTCATACTTACACAAAAAATATTGTGTAATTCACAAAATTGGTAACATATTTTTGAAATTCATATCAACACTTCTGCTGAATTGTGAGTGGCTATAGAAATTGTTTTTTACATCATTAAAACAATTATATACGAATCAAAATTCAGTAATATGCTATCATATGTAGATAGATATGAAGACGTAAACTTTTAAAATATCATAGGTTTTTTATATTTCCTGGGATGTTAAAATGTGGTTAAGATTCAAATATCATCAGATACCCCTATAGTATTTGAATACATGATAATCTAGTCACAGAACAGCCCTCTATAAGTTTGCACTGCACTGTAACAATAAATAATAATGCTTTAATATTAACATCATATAATACATAAGAAATGTCAAAAATATCAGCTGATGAAATATTAATATGCAGATGAAGCTAAGTTCAAGATTGCATCAGAATAGAGCCTCAAAATATGTTATTCAGATTATTGATGTTTTTCATTACCTCACTCAGTGGATGCAAAAGGAGTGCCTAGCAATATTGGATCTGTTTTCCCACCTACCTATCCCTGGAGTATGCAAAATGTACTGTGTTCCTCCACTAGTACAACCTATGAGATGATACGACGAAAGAAATTGCAATACACCAGCTAATTTGAGTTTAAAAAGTGGGGATGCAAATTAGAGAAGATGAGTCTATTTGATAGAATATTGAAAAGATAAAAAAAAAAAGCAAGTGAATGATTCTGTTTGGGGAGAATTGACGAACTTCAGGGGAACAAAATCTTGTAAGATTCATCACTTTGAAATTCAAGAGAGATTATTATATCTTCTACTCAAGATAGTGGAAGGAGAACTTGGGTATCTTTACTTGCTGCATAAAATATTTCAATGTATTCTGTTAAGCTACTATCATAGTGATGTGTATTAATTGTGTTAATATATGATGATTTTGATTAGGTTTTTTGTATGTGTAAATGACAAAAAAGTGCTGTGTCAAAAGATTTGTAAA
This sequence comes from Halocaridina rubra, assembly GCA_037179515.1. Lineage (NCBI taxonomy): Eukaryota > Metazoa > Arthropoda > Malacostraca > Decapoda > Atyidae > Halocaridina > Halocaridina rubra. Next base: position 72,892 of record JAXCGZ010000215.1, read on the forward strand.
TAAAGAAGAGTGTAGTGCGAAGGCAGGTACGACCACATGAAGAGTTTATATGATCAGTGGCATGGGTTTCATATAGATAGAGAAGATGCTGAATAGTGTTATCTATAGAAGAAATGGCAACTTAAATGAAAAAGCACTTGAATTATGCTCTTGCACAATCATATTGACTTCTTCCCCACCTAAGATAAGCATAGCTTTACACCACTTCTGCCAATTTAACTCAGTGGTATCCCATAGTGGCATTTAGGCAGCTAAAGCTGTAATGTTGTTAATTATTTTTGTGATAATTGTGTTCTCTCTTGATAATTTTTGCACTTTCAGTAAGGAATTATTGGCAATTGCAGCTAAGATTTTGTTGTTGTCTTATACTTTCTGTCCTTAGAGGTAGACATCTGGTACAGAAAAGCTCCAGTGACACATTCGGAACCCCAGTGGTACATGCAGAACTTCAGTGCCACCACGTTTGCAGCTATTGTTTGCTTGAGATGATTCTTGCCAGTCCTTTTGTTTTCACTGTTTTAAAGGATATGATAAAAATACAGCAGTGATCAGAAAAGTTATGAATAAAAATATTTGAAGGAAGTGAAAACACTTAAATGATTGAAAAAGCATGAATCATATGTATAAAATGGAAGTAAAAATCATCTTAATGTGAGCCATTGCAGTGATGAAGTGTGCAAAGCTCCTCATTTGAGTGTTAGGGCTGTGTGTGTACCAATTACATGGCATGACAAAAACACAGTAATTATAAAAGCAGTTTAGAGTGTTTTGAGACTCCTTTGGAAAGAACTGCTTCAGGTAGCCATCCCTATAAGGAAAAACTAGAACATTCTCTGCAGTGAATAGAGGATTAACTGTATTCCCCACATACTTGTACTTGGCATTCTCCTCATATCTCCTTATTGGAAAGACTGTATCATTAAGCAGTGACTGAAAGATATGAGACAGCCAGGGATGCCTTGCTTAAAGCCAGTCTTGTTTGGTTTGACCTTTTTAAATAAATACTTTACTAGTGTTTTTTACTGATATTGATAGAGTTTAGGTAAATTTCTTTAATATTTATCATAAATACTGTTGGGAATAGGACATTTTTGTATTGCTTATTAGAGACATTCTGTGTATGAATTGATTTTCATGAGCAAAATACATTCTTATCTTTTGGAAGACCTTAATTATCCAGAGACCCTTTTCTCAATCACTGTTTTTTCAAATAACGTCTCTGTCGTTTAGGGACCTGAGAACAGTGTATTTGGGGTAATTATACTGTATAATATGATATGACTGTAGAGATTGTAAATTAAATAGGATTTTTGGTGTTTTAACTAGATTCTTGGTGAAATTATATAATTTTTCCAGAAGCAAATAATATCACAGACTTCACAAATGTAAGGTCTTTGATGGAATTTATATTCCTTTACAAATGCCAGATTTTTTTGTTTGTTTCTCTAAGTGCCTTTACATACATTTACATCTCCATGAATTGATGAGCATTTGTATGGGCATTTGAAGCATTCATTTAAAATGCAAGAAATATATATCAGATTAGTAGTAAACTTTTTTCCTTAGACCTTATTTCTTGTATTAAAGAGAGCTTTTATTTTTATATCTCATTTTTCCAGGTTATTGATTTGGGATGTTCTGACTTTAAATTTTTTCGACATCTCAGACACATTACAGGAATTCAAGAAATTGTCTTATTAGATAAGGATGAAACCACTCTAAAAGTAAGTGATGCACAAAGCTGCGCTTCATTTTATTTTTATGATATCTATATTCGGGCATTAGATATGTCATGCACTTCAGTATTTAACATTTACATGTATTCCAGGATTTTTAATTGATAATACAGTATATGTAATTTGAAGCTGTTTTCCATTCTTATAGGTTATAAGTTGAGTACGCTTACTCTCTGCAGCTTATATGAAGCATATCTTTGCTTCTTGTGAGGCATCAGACTCAGGGCTAGGGCTTCCTAGGGTATTTATAATACATCAATTAAATTACAAAATATCATAGCCCATTTAATGCAGCATTCATGGGTATTTATGCAATTCAGATCAGATATGTGGTTTCATAATACTTCCGTAGCAGTTGTTCGTGTGCTCTCTCTTGAAATTTCATTTTGCTGTGGGTATGAGTAGAAGGCTAGTTTGTATATTTAGTTTAGTTGTCAAATGTATCTGCCTCCATAGTCAGCCATTTTAATGAAATGGTGATACTCCTTACTGAAAACATAGAAACAGGTTAAATACTTCTTTGAGAATGGGAAGCACAGGATATATTTCTGTCACCACTCATCCAAGTGTTCCTTCCTTGTTCTTTTGCCGCTTAAAATTTATTACTTTGTTAATAAAGTATTGATATCCTTTGCTGAAGTAGCAGAGTTTGTGAAGGTAGTTTCTTTCTTTATCCGTTTATTCTTTTTGTAGGACAATATCCACAAACTTTGTCCGTTGGCAGGAGACTACGTCATGTTGCGCTCAGAACCTTTGTTGGTTAAGGTTGTCTCTGGAGATGCTACTCTCTTTGACCAGCTTATGTGTGATACTCATGTAGTCACCATGATAGAACTGTAAGGTCACTCACACATTTCTGTTCTGTACTAAGAGTTTGTGTTCTGCTTTTAGAATTACATGCATAATTGGTATATGATGTCTGTGAATGTAAAATTTTTGTGCCTTATACATTTTTTTTTTTTTTTTTTTTTTTTTTTTTTTTTTTTTTTTTTTTTTTTTTAGAACCTAAGTAATGTAGTCGGTAGAATGCTTGCCTAAGAATTGACGGACCTGTGATCAAATTATTCGTGGGGCACTTGGAAAGGCATGCAGCCTTCATTCCCCAGCCACACTTTCTGTGTCCACCCATAGAGTAGGGACTAAGATTGTCACATAATACGAGAATTTTTATCATACAAATTTTTCTCTTCCACCTTTACTTGAGCTTATGATTATGTATTTTTAGATTTTTGCGAGAATTGTTACCTGTAGAGGATTGTGGTTTATTTTTTCCCCAGAATTGAGCACATGTACCCCGCTGATGTTTCACTGTTAGCTGAAAATGTTTTCAAGAGAATAAAACCCAAGTTGGTGATTGTAACGACACCAAATTCGGATTTCAATCATTTTATACCAGATTTTGTCCCAGGAACATTCCGCCATTGGGATCACAAATTTGAATGGACTGAAGAAGAATTTCGAAATTGGTCAGTACTTTTTTTCTTGTTATATCTTCTTGCTTGATACTTCATATCTCCAGAAACCTATATTATTGGATTGTATTACTTTGTGATGTATTTAAGGTCTACCTCTTCTCACATCATTTGCTTGATCTGTGTTGGTTTGGATTTATTTTTCCATCTCATTTACTTTGCATGCTCAGTGTAGTTAAGAATTTCTTCACTGGTTCTGAGATTCCGGTATAACCCTTATGTAAAGTTGTTTTTAAGTTTTGATATTGAAACAGTATAATGTGCAAGACTGTATATATGTAAGTTGTGTGCTATTAATTTTCTGACATATTTTGCATTCGACATATTTGTAATTTTATGGCCTTGAAAGTCCGTGCCCTATGAATTTACATATTTTTTCTAATATTAGATAGGGCTGTTTTTATAGTTAGCAATGCAGCAAGATATGCTTTCGGGTATTATTTTTAATATTGTTGTTCAACTATTAGGATTTCATATAATGTCTGTGAAGACTGTATTGGCTAACAGATACATTTTTAAGAGAAGTAAAAGCAGTTGTTTAATGTGATCATATCTTTTCAGGTGTCATGAAATTGTACTAAACAATGTGGATTATGATGTGGAAATATCTGGATGTGGCCTAGGACCTAACAATACATATTGTTCACAAATGGCCATTTTTGTTTGTTCAGCAACAGATAATAATGAGACTTCAGTTGTTTCTCAAAATTCTGGTGCTATAGATAGTGAACAAATTTCTCTTAGTACTCAGGCATATAATATTCGTCAGAGAAAGACTAGAATTCTGTCTGAAGTAACTTTTCCAGTAGATTCACGCACTGAGGTAGAAAAAGACCAACATTTAATACTTCATAAGTTTCATAAACTTGTCAGTTTTCTTCAGCAGGGAGAAGACAATCAGCAGCCTAATTTGGACTACAGAGATGAGACGCCAGATGAACGGGGAGATGAAAAGAGTAATAAAAAAGAACATTGTGAATGGGTACCAATCCCAGTCAGTGGAATGACAACGGTGAATAATCATTCCACTGTATTCCGATGTGTTCATGTTACTAGGGAGAGTGATATACATTGGAATGATGTAAGTGGTGACTACTTTCTGTTTCCAGTTGTGAACCAAAAATATGCAATCATTACATCGGCTGCGTTATCAGCATGGGTCAATATGGACTTGGACAGAGAGATACCATTCTCTTTAATAAGGTTTGTTTTTAATTTGCATTGCTAATGAATACTTAGCTATTATGTATTCCAATGATTCAGACACTAATTTTGAAGTTCTCTGTATTTTTATACTACATCTGAAGGTTGTTTGGACTTACCTATGACTGGCCAGGCATTATGTTTTGAAGCAATTTCTTTATAGCATATGAAGCCTGAGTGTAATTTCAGTTTCATGTGTAGTTCCTATGCATAAATTCTTTAACTTATATTTAGAAGTCTCAAGGCATATATCAGAAACATTTTGTAAAACCAGTGTAAGGATATGGTTGTCTTTTTAGTTTGCTAATGCATATTTCACTTCATGAAAAGTCTAACTCCATCCTTTAAATATTAAATATATTTTCTAGATCGACTGTAGAGGAAGAATGTTTTGACTGTAGTGAAGATGGAGACAGTTGGAAGGGAAAATTTACACTGTGGAACTACTGTGATTCTTCTTCAGATGAAGTCGAAGGTCACATAAATGACGATGAAATTACAACTGATTGGCCTGAAATTGATAATGTTAATTATTCATGGGATTCTTGGGAAAATGTTGTGGAAGATGAAGTAGAAAATGACTGTGCGTGGGGAGCAGGAGATGAAAACCCTGACCCTGACTGGGCCTTCTGATTGAAACCTTCCCAGAGTTTTATGCATTTCATGACAAACCTTAGCGTCTGCAGTTTGTGTGTGTGTGTCTGAATGTGATGGGTAACTTATAAAATTACCAATCTTGAACTTGAATTATAGGTGTAATATTTTTTGTACTTTGGGTAGAAAATAAACAGACGAACAATCCATGTATCTTCTCTTTTTTTTATATTATATCTGTTCCTTTCACATTTTCCTTAATTTTTGCTCCATGTGCCCTACTATGCTAAGTTCGGCATTAAGTCTTTAGTGAAGGAGACAAGTAATGAAAGAATAGTTTACTAAACGTATACAGAATCCTCTATTTGTATAGAGTACCTCTATAATTGAAATAATAGAATAAGTGTAACAAGATTGAACTCTTATTTGCCACAAAGAATGGAATTCATATAATGATTGATTAAAGTACTTTAGTTGAAGTGTAACTTTACGCCTATGTCATGATAGTGGATAAAAAGAATGCAATATTGGCTATATTTCCATTTTATTAAATATGATCAAAGTAAATTTTTCTAGAATAATAGAAAAGACTATTTTCTTAGAAGGATATTTATGTTCATAAAGGCCACTCTTTACCATTATTTCGTTTGTTGATTTGTTTCAAAATGTCCTTGCTCATCGAAGATCCAATGTGGCACAATCAGAGCAATTTAATTTTATCTCTTACTGGCATGAGTTTCCAAGCCATGTGGGACAACTTTTACTACACGATTCTAAGCAGTGTGATATGACATTTCTGTTTATCTCGTCTCTTCATGGTGCAATCCTTTCTGTGCAGTTTCATGGATTGAAAAGTTATTAATAAATCTCCAGCTTGATTTCTGCCTTCCTCAAGCATTAAGCAGTACTTCACCTAGTCTCCACCCTTTTTCTCTCCCCTTTTAAAACAATGAAGTAATTACATAATCATAATTTATTGTTTTAACTTTCTTATTTTTATGAGATCTGTATTAAAATATGTTACGTAATCACTATTTAGGTTTTAAGTCATATGATGGTATCTTCCTAATACTCTTATTTAGAACTATTGTATTACAATAGTCACTTAGTGGTAAGCACTTGTAGGAACTACTTCTCAACATCATTGCTTTCTTTATCATCATTATAAAGTATTATAGGTATTTTATATCTCATAGCTTTTCTTGAATGGTAGAGCTTTGATTGCTTAAATCCATGGAGTTATACTTGGGAGCATTGAAATTGACAAAATAAATACTACAGCAGTCTGTGATGCTACGGGCTACTTTTGGCAATGCTTTTTACTGTGAGCCTTGAGCTACAAGCTAGAGGTTGGGGAAGCACTTTTGCGAGTGATGTATTACCTTGTTCAAGAATAATAAAAACCGAACATTAAATGTATTGACATGGTACTGATCTGTAGGCTTGGTCTTTCTTTTCTATCCCTTACTAATGAGGATTTTTTGTAGACTTAATTCTATCAGTAGCCTTGGCCTGAGCTTTCTTTTCTGTGCTATGCAGGGTTGTATAGAGTTAGTTTCTGTCAGTAACCTAGGTATAGCCTTTCTCTCCTGTAAGATAATGAGCTGGCTATAGAATTGATAAAAATCAAGGTATGAATTTCTTTCCTGGACTATGTAGGGTTAATTATATTATTAGATTTAGGACGTGCCTAGTTTTGTGTCTTTCCTATTCTATACAGGCTTGTTAATGCACTCGATTTTATTCAGTACACTAGATATGTGTTTCCTTCCCTAAACAACCATGCATCTCTTAATGTCGAGCTTATGTTCCAAAATGGCAAACTTTATTCAATCATTATATATATGTGCTTAGAAACCTATATACTAGCCAATGATCTAACTTAACAGTACTTCCTTACTAGTAAAAATACTGTACTGTACATACCAACAAAGACAGTACACTTTACGCTAAATAATATTAATAGTGCTACAGTACTGCACTAAGAACAGAATGAATATCCCATACATACCGTTAATGGAGCTGTTTTAACACATTAGTTTGCCGACTTGATTAGTCCTGCTTGTATAAAGATGAGGAATACTGTACTAGACAGAATTAAGTATTCTAATTTTTTAAACGAGTAGCACTTTGTTTATCAAGCAGTACTCTAAAACCTTTTCAGGTAACAGAAAGTGTAGTAATTATTATGCAATTAAAGTTTAGTATGTGAAAAGCATGAAAATTTCATGCATTATTGTTCTCTTCTTTTCCGGAGCCATTCTGTTTAATCAAGTTTAATTTTGCTTCTGGCATTAATTTTTCTGTGCTTCTTAAAAGCAGCAGTTTCATTGGTTTGAATGCATTAGATATTAGGGGATGAATTTGCAAAACAAGGGGAAGTTGTTATTGATCAGCCAGTGATATTGTGCATGTGAAGATTACTGTGATCGAGATAATCTTTATGTCATGGGAGATATGTTTGCCTAAAGTTACATATAAAGAGAATGTCAGCGGTATTCAAGATGGTTAGAAATATAAAATTACAAAAAGATGCGAATGTCTATCAGAGATACTGCATGAAAACAAGAGAGCTTTTATCCTTGTCTACAGCACTGATTCTTTACTTAGCAAAATATCATCTTTTGGCTTCTTTGCATACAGATGTTCCCTTAATTTTACACAACTGAGTGACGAGAATTCGCAAACACGGACAAACACCTACTCATCATCTGCCCATGATTTAATGTATGTATTACTGTACGTTACTGTATTATCACATTACTATTACTGTTTTAAAATTCATTGACACTGTACTTTATGTTTTATGTAGTAGTTAAGTGTCTTTAGCCTAAGTACTGTACAGTACTTCATATGCATGTGCTATACAGTATTTGCTTTTACCTAAGTACAACTTACGAATAATTCTACTTATGAACGAACTTCTGGAACCTAACTCATTCATAAGTAAAGTAGTGTCTGTATTTAATCATTTAACTAGTAAAAAACAGAAGCATAAAGAATCCTCATAAATTTTTATATGTGTGAAGTAGGTTGAATTCACGCTTTGCCAATGCGATAATTCAACGTATTCCTTTCGTGTGATATAGGAGAAAATTAAGAATATATTGGTAAAACTTGATAAAAACCTGATGTCACAGGTAGAAAAAAATTTAGAACTTATAGAAGATGATTCCTTAGCACTAACCTTGAGTCATTTGTTCACAAATATTAGTGATGTCATATTAATTTTTATGAAAAAATATCTGCTATGTGATAAGAATATAATGCATTAACTTCAAGCATCATTCTATTTTTTTTTATTATATGTATATATATATATATATATATATATATATATATATATATATATATATATATATATATATATATATATATATATATATATATATATATATATATATATATATATATATATATATATATATATATATATATATATATATATATATATATCTTCAAGAAAAAGTTTTCTTTTTTCATGTTTATTTGTTTTACCTACCTCCTCATACACACACACACACACACAGTCACTGTTTCTTAAATGTAGAACAATCTTAGTTCTGTTTTACTTTTAATGCTATCGGAAAACACAATAGATTTTTTCTCATTCTTCATTTTGGAAGTGTAAATTGTTTTACATTGAAATTTTGAGTGAAATTTTGCTTCATTTTGTCATTTCCACTAAGATACAAACTAATGCATCACTTCATTTTGTAATTGTCTCTTTACATAAGGCAGAGGCAAAAAGCAATGTAGCCATTCAACTTCACCACAAGTTTGACGTTTTTGATAGGTCATTCCACTTAGATATTGCTAACAAGGTCAGAAATTCCAATATGTTCTTAGTGACTGTTTTGTCTATATCTTCTAGAGTGATGCAGAAAAGAGCATTCTAGAAACAATTTTATGACAATCGTATTATAGTGCTTAAAATATAAGCATTGCCTTTTACATACTTGGCTTTATGTAAGAATTATTCCTCTCGCAAAAGTTATGATATGTCCATCTCCATGTCATAATTGGAAATGGACTTCAGAGAAGGCAGCTCAACAGTAACAAACTTACTAGAATTTTATGATGGGGTAAGCCGGTTCTTACAGAAAAGAAAGAGTCGGCCAGATTGCATATTCTTAGATTTTCTGAAGGCAATTGATATGGTCCCACTTGGGAGGCTTATTAAAAAGCTGCAGAGAAGTGGAAATGTCTTGGAAAGGATAAAAACTTACTTAGCAGGAAAGGAACAGAGAGGAATTAGTAAAACACACAGTGATAGACTGGAGAAGGTTTAATAGTGGGGTTCCACAGGGTTCAGTATTAAAGCCATTTTTGCTCCTTGTATATGTAAATGACCTACCAGAGTCTGTAAATTCATTCATGAATATGTTTGCAGATGATGCAAATATTGTGAAAAAAAGTAAGAGACGAGAAGAATGGTAGAAAACTTCAGGAAGACCTAAATAGTCTGCATGAGTAATCAGAAAAGTGGCTAATGAAATTCAATACCTCAAACTGTAAGGTAATGAGAAGGGTACAAGTGCGAGCAGGCCCAAACTTAGATACTCAATAGCAGGAGCAATATTTCAAGAGATGGAGAATGAGAGATCTAGGAGAAAACATATTTGCAGATTTGTCAATCTTCTTTCAGTTATCATATCTTATGCAATGAAATTAACTCTCCCATGACCTTTGATTTTGAGATCAAGGTTGCATCTTGACTTTCAACATGGGACTGTTCTCCAATATCTTCATAGTGAAGCCAGGTTTATTCGTGAAAACACATTTGTGTCTATAAAATTTTTCTTAACATTATAAAACTTCAGTTATAATTTAGTGTATTGGAGACTTTTTAGCCTGTGAAGAACGAAGAAGCCTGTTGCTCTCCTATTCTTACAATTCCACTTATGACATGGAGGTGGGCAAATCATAACTTTTGCGTGAGGCATAATTTTTACTAATAAAGCCAAGTATGTAAAAGGCAATACTTAGATTTTAAGCACTATATTACGATTGACATACAATTGTTTCTAGAATGTTCTTTTCTGCATTACTCTAGAGAATATAGACAAGACAGTCACTAAAGAACGTATCGGAATTTCTGACCTTGTTAACAAGATCTAAGTGGAATGACTTATCAAAAACGTTAAACTTGCGGTGAAGGTGAATGGCTACATTGCTTTTTTGCCTCGGCCAGATATAAAGTGGCAATTACAAAATTAAGTAACACGTTAGTTTGTATCTTAGTGGAAATGAAAAAAACAAAGCAAAATTTTCCACAAAATTTCAATGTAAAACAATTTACACTTCCAAAATGAAGAATGAGTAAAAACCTTTTGTTTTTTCCCAAAGCATTAAAAGTAAAACAGAACTAAGATTATTTTTACATTTAAGAAACAGTGACTGTATGTGTGGGGGTGAGTAAAAGAAATATGCATGAAAAAAAAATTTCTGGAAGATATATATATACATATAATCAAGAAATAGAATGATGCCTGAAGATAATGCATTAAATTCTTATCACATAGCAGATATTTTTTCATAAAAATTATATGACATCTCTAATATTTGTGACCAAATGACTCAAAGTTAGTGCTGAGGAATCATCATCTATAAGTTCTAAATTTTATTCTACTTGTGATATCCAGGTTTTTATCAAGTTTTACCTATACATTCTTAATTTTTTCCTGTATCACACGAAAAGAATATGTTGAATTTCGTATTGGCATTGCGTGAATTCAAGCTCCTCGACACACACAGTAATTTATGAGCATTCTTTATGTTTCCGTTTTTTACCAGTTAAACGATTAAATACAGACACTCCCTTACTTAAGAATGAGTTAGGTTTCGGATGTCCGTTCATAAGTAGAATTATTTGTAAGTTGTACTTAGGTAAAAACAAGTACTGTATAGCACATGCATATAAAGTACTGTACAGTACTTAGGCTAAAGACACTTAACTACTACATAAAACATAAAGTACACAGTATTAATGAATTTTAATACAGTAATAATAATGTGATAATACAATAACGTACAGTAATACATACATTAAATCATGGGAAGATAATGGGTAGGTGTTTGCCCGGTTTGCGAGTGTTCGTCACTCGGTTGTGTGTAATTAGGGGAGCATCTGTATTCAAAGAAGCCAAAAGATGAGATTTTGTTAAGTACAGACTCAGTGCTGTAGACAGGGATAAAAGCTCTCTGCTAGACATTCGCATCTTTTTGTAATTCTATATTTCTAACCATCGTGAATACTCGCTGAGATTCTCTTTATATGCAACTTTAGGCAAACATATCTCCCATGACATAAAGATTATCTCGATCATAGTAATATTCACATGTACAATATCACTGGCTGATCAATAATAACTTCCCCTTGTTTTGCAAATTCATCCCCTAATATCTAATGCATTCAAACCAATGAAACTGCTGCTTTTAAGAAGAACAGAAAAATTAAAGTCGGAAACAAAATTAAATTTGCTTAAACAGAATGGCTCCAGAAAGGAAGAGAACAATAATGCATGAATCTCTCATGCTTCTCACATAATGAACATTAATTGCATAATAATTACTATACTTTCTGTTACCAGAAAAGGTTTTATAGAATTGCTTGATAAGCAAAGTGCTACTCGTTTAAAACAAATAGAATACTTAATTCTGTCTAGTACAGTATTCCTCATCTTCATACAAGGTAACTTCACATTCCAAAAATACCCTCAACGCCTAATCAAGTCAGCACACTGATGTGTTTATACAGCCGTATTAATGGTATGTATGGGATATTCATTCTTTTATCAGTATAGTACTATAACATTATTACTATTATTATTTAGAACAAAGTGTAATATCTTTGTTGATATAAAGTTTTGGAATTTAAATCTGAAATTGTTCCCATCGGCATGTTTTAAAATTGACGAGGAATGATGTACGTAAAATGAAAGCAAAAACTGTTAGCTGAAGCCTACATATATTAAAGCTCGTCCCCTCCAGGGAGGCAGGCCCGGAATCAAGTGTTTGAAGAATAGGAAGCTATAAGGTAGAGAAGACTGCACCGCAAGCTGAAGCATATGAAAAGTTCATATATGATATTTTACCTTTGTA
>JAXCGZ010000215.1:92500-102500 GCA_037179515.1 Halocaridina rubra
TATTTTTGTCATTACTTTTCCTCTATACAGTTACTTAAAATCTATAAAGGTTTTATCCGTCTCTCCTTAGAGTACTGCTTGCACATTTGGGTGCTTCTTCATCTACCTATCTCCTTGACAGGGTTGAATATAAGGCAGTCAGACTCATTAATGACCCTCCTCTTACTTTTAATCTGGATTCTCTTTCTCTTTTCAATTGCTACTGTTTCCATCGCTGCTCTGATGAGTTGGCGAATCGCATCCCTCCCGTACACCCGAGGCCTCGTAACACTTCTCTCGCATGTACTGTCTGGAGATTTGTAGCTCGTGGATTGGTCGGCAAAGCGACTTCTTCTTCACATCCACCGCCAAGCTCTGGAATTCTCTTTCTCCTTCTGTCATTCTTAATTCTTATAACCCATCTTCCTTCAAAAAGCGGATCTATCGTCATCTCATGGCCTAATCCTGCCATATCTCTAGGATACTAAATACCACGACTATTCTTTCAGCCTGTCCTTTTCCTATTGTGTATCATTACCTTATCTCTGCTTTGTCCTTAACCTATTACTTTCTCTTCGTCTTAAAATTTTCTTCGTGGCCAGGCCTTAAATGATGAGGGTAATTTTCTTGCCTGTCCCGGTGTCACGCTCTCTCTCTCTCTCTCTCTCTCTCTCTCTCTCTCTCTCTCTCTCTATATATATATATATATATATATATATATATATATATATATATATATATATATATATATATATATATATATATATATATATATAGATAGATAGATAGATAGATAGATAGATAGATAGATAGATAGATAGATAGATAGATATAGATATAGATATATATATTCTCATACGCATATGTTATCATGGCTACCATCTTTAGCTAACAATGCACATGAACAAAGATACTTATGCAGACAGACAGACAGTTAAACATATATACGAATTACTAACACGCTGTATGTAAAGACACCAACATGTCTGTTACAGGATGGAAAGCGGTCTCTACTAGCGATAAAATCGGAAAGAAAAGACCTTCCTACTCTATGGCAAGGTCAACTTCTGCCAACGACGTTGGTAAAAATGAGGGAAACGACATGACGCAACGATTGGTTAATACTTCCGAAATCATTGCAAACATCACTGGCCAAGTGGGTTCTACAGTATTCCTTCCCTGCACGACTCACCATGCTCTGGAACGACAGGTGATTATCACTTTTTTCGTTCTTAATTGGCATACATTTTTCTACTTCGCATATTGTTAATGAAAATGTGAAATACACGAAGGAAGGCTCTACACCAATATTCAGAAGTCACAACATTTCCTTTCAAGCAGTGTGCAAAACATACAGAACAAAGAGATTTTGAATGTGAGCACTTATCCAGTGATTTTCGTGGTCTAACGTAATATCCCTATGTTATTAGCATGGTTTTTTCTTTTACCCTAATCTTGTTAACTATTGCCTCATATGCAATATCCTAGCATCTTCCCCAGGTGTCGTGGGTGCGACGACGTGACTGGCATATTTTAACATCTGGGGGCTTAACATACACTCAAGAGGGGAGATTTAACGTCCATCATCCCGAAGGCACAACAGAGTGGACTTTAGCTATCAAATATGTACGACTGAGAGATACTGGAATATACGAGTGCCAAGTAAGAATTCCATATATTTTGGAATGGTATGGTAATCTACTTGTTGAGCATGACAGAAGCTACATGATTATTGTTTTTACAGAAAATTTTACAAAACGGTGAAGTAAAAAGGTGTTTCTATGAATAAATTGAGAGAAGGGAAATAATTACTGCAGACAAAACCTCAACCAATTTATGGGGATAAGGTATACATATATTTCACTGAAGGACATCTTCATTAACTGTCGATATTGATATTTAACATACATATGAAATATCTAGAATTTCTAAGAAAACTAAATAAAATTAAATCAATTCTTTACAGATAGCCGCAGGAGAAGGGCTAATGTCTCAGTCAGTCTTCTTAAATGTTGTTGTACCTCAGGCAGTAATTCCAGGCCAAGGGGAATACCATGTGGACACAGGTTCCACCATAACTCTTGACTGCTATATACAACAGGTAGAGTAGCCAGAAAAATTTAATATTATAAATTTCAGGCGCATTACTGCTCTAGTACCTGGTAATTCATAGATACATAATGAATACTCGTTTTTTAATAAGTTTTTACCAAATCATTAAATATTATACAATATAAGAAACAACACATATCATACTTATGGTATCGTGCATATCTTTTAAACTATTCCAGAGTTCAGAGGCACCACCATACATATTTTGGTATCATAATGCGAGAATGATTAACTACGATCGCAAAAGAGGAGGCGTGAAAGTGCATATAGACACTGGTCCCAGAGTAAGGTCTAGGCTAACACTCACTCATGCTACACCTGCTGATTCTGGCAACTATACTTGTGCAGCTGCTAATACAGAGCCTGCATCCACTGCCGTTTTTGTTACAGAAGGTAAGACTTAAATCAAAGGTTTTGTTCTGGATGGAATATAAATTTAGAAAGATTTTGCCTTGTAATATGAGTTAAGATAAGACTCTTCAACATTCTTGTAGATGAAGGTACATGAAAATAGGGTGGCAAGGGAAAATTAATAAAGAAAAGTCAATGATGTTCAAACATGAACATATATTTCTAGAGCCACCATTGCATATGTAAAATAAATACCATGAAACTTGTTCCAAACGCAATGAAAATCTGACGAGTACTTTTCATGTCTCTTATTTTCCCCATCAGATAATAAAATAGCAGCTATTCAGCCCTGGACTGTGGAGAGTGGGACAGTGTCGTTAGGGGCCACGTCAATAGTTAACCCACTGTTAACATCAATCCTATTGCCCATGGTCATCAGAAACTATCACTAACTACCAGAGCGGACAAAACTGTCCATGGCTATCAGAAGAATACTCTACAAAAGGAGAATTAAATTCAGAACTCGCTGAATTAAGATAATTTCAAGCTATATGTGACAGTTTACCCTTGCATTAAGCAGTGGAAGCTTTTGTATTCCATGTAAGAATATGTGTTCATGTTCTTTTTTCAATGAAGACACCAGTGAGATGAAAGTCTACGGTCGTGTTGGTTAATATTTTAATTGAAGCTGCAATTTACAGAGCTTAAGTTAACATGAAGCAAATTCTTGTATTATATACTTAAACTTAGGTACTTTCCAGAGAACTCTGAGGGCATTATGTATTCCTCGACTGAGTGACAATTGCCCTATTTTTATGTATTCGGCGATACAAGGTGCCGACATATATCAAGACAATCACTTTAAAGCCAGGAGAGATAATAAAAAAAAAAACTAAAATTTTAATGACAGGGTTATAAGATGGTAAAGTTAATGCATTCAGTAAATGTTTTTTACATAGGAATTTTAGTTTTACAAACGTTGTAAAGAGGTATGGGCTGCTTATACCAAAACAAGAAGTGACTAATTCTAAGAAATAATTATTTAAAAAAAATTCAGACAGAGCATAATTTTAATAGGGGATTGCAGAAGTAAACAAACTCTGTAAAGAATAAAGCTAAAAGAAATACTGAAATATATATATATATATATATATATATATATATATATATATATATATATATATATATATATATATATATATATATATATATATATATATATATATATATATATATATATATATATATATATATATATATATATATATATATATATATATATATATATATATATATATATATAATATATATATATATATATATATATATATATATATATATATATATATATATATATATATATATATATATATATATATATATATATATGAAGAGCTGATAGTGCTCATATGTTCATCATTTATGCCATTTTAAAACATACTGACATAATATTCAAGAAATATAACCAATCATGAAGTAAAGAAAAGAAAATTAATAAATATAAATAATATTAGTAGGATTCATCTCAGTTTTGTCCATCCTTACTTAAACCTAACCTAACCTATAGAGTCTACTGTATTGTAAAGAGTACTGTAACTTTTTTACAATGGAATATTTTGACGAAGGCTCAATTATACTCTTTAAGTGTCGTCTACGCATTCCCTTATATAAGACATACATTCATAAAGTCAGAAAAGTTAAGTGTTAAGGATTAATTTTGTTATGTGGATATTTTCAATATTTTCCTCTAAAATACGCAGTTAAAAAAAAAAAGGAGGACTGCAACATACAAAGAACATCTCCACATCCACTCCTATTGGAGTAAAGAGATGTCTTCTTCGGAGATTCAATTTCCGCTAAAAGCACTGCGCTAAACAGCATGTGTGGTTTTATCAGTTTTATGCTTTCAGTTTCTCAAGCAAGCTATCTCTCTCTCTCTCTCTCTCTCTCTCTCTCTCTCTCTCTCTCTCTCTCTCTCTCTCTCTCTCTCTCTCTCTCTCTCTCTCTCTCTCTATCTATCTATCTATCTATATATATATATATATATATATATATATATATATATATATATATATATATATATATATATATATCCAAATATCTATCAATCTATCTCTGTCCATCTAACTATCTGTCTCTCGAAATACTTATCTATCTATCTATCTATCGATCTAGCTATCTATCTGTCTGTCAGTCCATCTAACTATCTACTTCTCCAAATATCTCTCTCTCTCTCTCTCTCTCTCTCTCTCTCTCTCTCTCTCTCTCTCTCTCTCTCTCTCTCTCTCTCTCTCTCTCTCTCTTTATCTATCTATCTATTGTTTAATCTCTCTCTATTTCTAGAATTCTCAATCTTTAGAGCTCTAGCCTAGATCTCTAGATCATGATATCTTTTTCTCTGGATCGCTTTATCTCAAATCTCCAGTTTTCTAGCACTCTAGCACTACTCGTATATCTACATATTTTTCGCAGATTATACCAGTATAATTTTCTGTCTGACACATGCGTATATGCGTGTCACTTTTCCTATCTCACTATATAAAAACTCACGTATCTACTTTGAAGAAATAAGTTTGAAAATATATATATATATATATATATATATATATATATATATATATATATATATATATATATATATATATATATATATATATATATATATATATATATATATTATATATATATATATATATATATATATATATATATATATATATATATATATATATATATATATATATATATATATATTTATATATATATATTTATATATATATATATATATATATATATATATATATATATATATATATATATATATATATATATATATTCATTTATTATCTGTAAAACGACTATTTTTGTAAAAATAAATTTCTGACGCTGATACTTGTATTTTATTATCCGATAAAAGAGCAGATTATTGCATCGGGATTTTTTTTTTTTTACCTCGGATGAGCTGAAATAATGAAGGGGAAATTTCTCTAATTGGAGGGGCTGGTAATGGTTTCACATCCCTCCTGTTTTCCACTTGAGTTTCTATTAAATCAATTTTGTGATTTTGTAAAAGTTCCTTTTTTTTTTCCTTAACCCTTAAAATTCACCCTTCCAGTTCCTTTTGCCTCCTTTACCATAAGTGGTTAGTAATGTAAACGATTTACCAGTTTTTTTCAATTACCTTTTCCTTCTCAAGAGAAAATACATTAATTTCTTCTAGACTATAAGCTATTTATTAAAAAAAAATTATATATATATATATATATATATATATATATATATATATATATATATATATATATATAGATATATATATATATATATATATATATATATATATATATATATATATATATATATATATATATATATATATATATATATATATATATATATATATATATATATATATATATATATATATATATATATATATATATATATATATATATATATATATATATATATTGTGTCTAAGTATGTAAGAAAAAGCTCGAATAGTTATAAAACAAAACTGCCAATGGAAAAGATCTACAGTAGTGATGGGAAACTATTGGAAAATCCAAATAAGCGAAACTCGTGACCTGTGTATTGGCACTAACATACATGCTCTACTGACCTTAACAAGGTAGAGTTCATTGCATCAAGTATGGATGGACGACACAATACACTATGCATAGGTAAACTTAGGTGTGGTTCTTAGTCGAGGGAGTGCCAGCCAACATGCTATAGAACCTCTATTGTCTTTTGCTGACTTATCTCTGATTTTCCTCAAAGAATCACTACTGTTTTTTACATTCATTATTTCTTGCACAGTACTTTATGCTTTATGCATAACCGTGTAGTATCTTATTCAATACTTCGATGACAGCAAGAGAGTTTGTCGACCCAACTGTGTTAACTTCACTGTGTTTAAAGAGAAAACCTACAGCCATATCCAACATCTGTGAAATTTATGGAGTTCAGCTTTAAATTTTGTATAAGGTTAACGCCTTACATCACTGCGTCTGAAAGAATAGATAGGTTTTTGCAACCATACGCATATCTTCAGACTTATGAAGCTCTAAGTACATTCTGCAAAACTACCGCAAATATAACAATAAACCTTGAAAATATACCATGAATTAAAATTTAATTTTATATTATTATTTTTTTTTTCCTTTTTGGAGATTCTGAAAACACATGTATATTATTTACAAATTTCTCATCTCTATAAACATTTCCAATAACCCTCTATTATTATATGATATTTTGTATTATTGTAAAACACTTGCATATTACGGTATTACCAGTAAGGATTTCTTGTGAGTCACCCAGAATTTTTTTATGCTCTCTAAAATATTAAGCATCATTTTGAGACAGAGTTAAGCAAAGGTTTTTCTACTTTTTCAATCAGAATTGGTGCTGGATAGTTAAATATGGAAAATACTGCAGCTCTTTCACAGCTAAGTCATTAATCTAACTTTGTGTTCTTTCATTCCTCGTATCCGGGAAAGTCATCGACAAACAATTCACCGACAAGCAAATTCACCGACGAGCAATTCACCGACAAACAATTCACCTATAAACAATTTACCGACAAGCAATTCACCGACAAGCAAATTAACCGACGAACCATTTTCCAAACAGATTAGCCACCTGCTAACTTTAGTCACGCGAGTTCTCCTTCTTCTCTTTGTTTGTGAAATGAATATGTCAGATGAAACATAGAGGACTGACATGCGAAAGTTCATAATTAGTTTATTCTCCACTGTGAAAGAGAAGCTATTTCGAAACTTCGTAACACTTCTGACACTGAAATAACTTTACATGATCTTACTCAGATTTCAGTCTATGAGAGACTGAACTGCCCTAATTCAGCGAACAAATAGAGACGATTCTATACATTGATTTTGAAATATTTTAAGAGCTTACTTTACCATTCGAAAATTACCTGTACGTTTCTCAATAATAATAAATGCAGCATTTTGATGGAAGTTTTGAAATAAACTTATCATGTTTAAGTAAAGAAAATAACATTTGTACAAAACAGTATATATACATCTTTAACAAATGAATAATAACTATAAAACTTTCTGAAATCTATAAAGAAAGAAAATGTGTTAATGAATTGTGTATAAATATTGATGAATTGTCCATGTAAAAGAGTACGTGAAATCTCACATTCTTACCTGTAACTTTCCAAATAAATATAGATCTTCTTTGCACGAGGTTGTTTTTTTATGAGTGTGACACCGGGACAGGCCAAAAAAAATAAAATAAAAAATTCTGCTCTCATCAATAAAGGTCCGGGTGCTAAGAAAACATTATGGAGAAGGAAAAGAAAAAGGTCATGGACAAGGCAGAGATGAGGTAATGATATACAACAGAAAAGGACAGACGGAAAAAATAGTCAAAGTACTGAGGACCTAGCGCTATGGCAGGATTAGGCCATGAGATTTCGATATATCCACTTTTTGAAGGAAGATAGGCCATAAGAATAAGGAAAGACAAAGGAGGAAGAGAGTTCCAGAGTGTGGAGGTAGCTGGGAAGAAGCAGTCGCTGCCCCGACCAGTCCGCGGGCTACAAATCTCCTCATAGTACCTGTGAGACAAGGCCGCTTGAGGAGTGTTAGGGGGCCTTGGCAGTGGGGGAAGGATGCAACCCGCCAATTCATCAAAGCAGTGATGGAAGTAGTAGAGATAGAAAAGAGAAAGGGATGATACATTAGGCTAAGAGAAAAAGAATCCTGATCAGAAGTAAGAGAAGGGTCATTAATGAGTCTGACTACCTTATATTCAACCCTATCAAGGAGATAAGTATAAGAAGAAGCACCCCAGATGTTCGAGCAGAATTCTAAGCAGGGATGGATAAGACCTTTATAGAATTTAAGGAACTATAAAAAGTTAAAGTAATGACGAGAACGAAGCAACACCCCCAATTTTTTGGATGCAGATTTAGAAATTTGGATTATGTGATTCCTCCAAGACAAGTTAGAACCTATATGGATTCCTAATATGTTGGTAGAATTAAGAGGGTAAATATCGTTAGTTTCGAAGACAATAGGGCTATCATGAGACGAAGAAGATGAGACAGCCAGAAACTGCGTCTTGGAGGCATTAAATTTAACTAAATTTTGGGTGCACCACTCAGACACCCTCTGCAAAATGGGGCTGAGAGTAGAACAAAGAGTGAAAGAGTGTACGTTAAGAAAGATAGAGGGAATATATATCAAGGCCTTAACATTGGATTGAAAAGTACCAAAATTAGCCTCTCTAGATATTGTATGAAAAATAAATAAAAATGGAGCAATGCTAAATCAGTGTACAAATTTCTGTTATTTACTACCAGTGACTTTTAGATTATACAATATGCGATTTATAAAATTCTTTCAATTGAGTAAACATAGTATCGAATTTGGCAATTCATAACAATTTGTACTAGGTATTAGTCAAAATAGCATCATAAAGCAATGGTTTGGTGAATTTTCATATCGTCTAATACTCCTTTTAGGTATATTGAAATTAGAAAAAATGCATTCCCTTGGCAACAGTTACTTAAATTTCCTCTGCAAATATAATAATAATAATAATAATAATGAAAGTTGAGAGCCAGAGTTTTATAATTGCATTCATTAGTTTTTATCGCAACATTAACATCTCAATTAAATTAATGAGCAACAGCCCGAGGGATGAAGTAGGACACAAACTCTATTAAACTTGGCTCATTTGTTCGTGCTAAATACCTCCACATATTTTTTTTTTTTTTTTTTTGCGGCACACCTCATGGCACTTACTTTGCATTTATTCTAAGAGCTCAATTTTTAATTGCTGCCACATTTTGAGCTTTCCTCATATGATGGTCATGTGTTTATGCTATGCTATTAATTATTACGTAGCTATGTTAGGAATATGTATGTATGTGTGTGTGTGATTCTATATTTTACCTTATGATAGACAAAATTAATTTTCTATCTGTCTAATTATCTATCTATCTATCTATCTATCTATCTATCTATTTATCTATCTATCTATCTATCTCTCTATCTATCTATCTATCTATCTATCCATCTATCTATATATATATATATATATATATATATATATCTATATATATATATATATATATATATATATATATATATATATATATATACCTCTTCAGTAGAATCTATTTCAATTCGCTTCCAATTCCCAAATTACACATTCAAAGAGTAATTGTACTATAAATGTGAAGTGAATCGATTTACCTGAAATTAATTTCCACATTCGTGATATATGAATATACAACACGAATAACATTCTTTGAAGATGGGAAGAGAGAGAGAGAGAGAGAGAGAGAGAGAGAGAGAGAGAGAGAGAGAGAGAGAGAGAGAGAGAGAGAGAGAGAGAGGCTTGATATCTATTATACGTTCATTTATATTATGCATTGGAGCATATTTTGGGGTGACCCTCCTGTGCGTGTGCGTGTGTGTGTGTGTGTGTCTGAGAGAGAGAGAGAGAGGAGAGAGAGAGAGAGAGAGAGAGAGAGGAGGAGAGAGAGAGAGAGAGAGAGAGAGAGAGAGAGAGAGAGAGAGAG